>VXAV01006881.1:112775-131038 GCA_013399715.1 Alectura lathami | reverse complement strand
CAACCAAACAAAAAACCACTCTGGCAAACCATCAAGTAAGAAAAAAAAAATATATTCCTTTTGATAATATAGCTGATAATTATAATGTAGATTGTCAATTAAGTATGTGAGGTTTTTCTGCAAACCCAATCGAGTAAAGAATGTATATATATATATGTATTCTTCATAAATTATCAAACTTACTTAGGACTATGGTAGAATGTATTTTTTGTTCCTCTATTAACTAAAAATAACTGCACTGAAATTGACTATGTAGGCTCCTACAGAGTGATCCACAGATATTTATGACACATATGGGATGGCCTAATGAATATAGGGACATAGAAATGACCTGGATAGCTTTGACACTAAAATTCCAGCTGGATGGGATCAGGGCAGACTGTACACAACTTTTTTAGTTTTATTTAAATTTAGAAGACTATTTGTCTTTCTGGGATCATCTATGATGTTAAGGCCAAAAAATATCACAATAAATAAAAGCAGTATTCTTTTCCTATTTTATCTTAAAATTTTGAAAATTACTGATGTGTTTCATCATTAATAAAATAAACTAAATGCAGTTAAATTTCCCTGGATTTTTCATGTGAGACTAATAATGAATTTTTAATCAGATACTAAGCCAAATAATTGAATATAATATTTATTTCAGTTTCACCATTCTCTTTTTTTCTTGATTTCTTCTTTACTTCTTGCAGAGTAACCCTTTTATTTCATTTGCATATGAAGAAGAAAGTGGTATCATATCACAATGTGTATCATATCCGATCAGATATATATATGAAACACAACTCCAAAGAAGTTCTTCCATTTTTAGCTGATTGGAATTGAAAGGAAAAATAACCAGAATGTGTGCATAATTCAGCTCCAGAAAGAGAGTTAGAATTTAGTTAGTAATCTGAAATGTTATGGATGTGCAATAGTGTTCATGTGATAGTTATACAATGACATAAGTAGCTGAGAAACTATCATGCAGTGCATGGGCAAAGGTTGCTATATTTCTTATTAAAGATCTTGACAGCATATTATTAAAACTGTCTTTAAATTCAAAGTTATATTAAGGAGCATAGCAGGTTTCAAAAATGCCATTTAAACATTTCTTCATTAGTATAGAAAACTATTCCTACTTGAATGACATTAACTTATTATAATGTTCATTAAATAATTTCATAATTAATATGTAGTAAAGAATGGTTGATTTACCTTATATGTAAAAGTGAGTTCTGTAAGGTTCTGGAATGTTATCCTCAGAGTCAAATGCTAAATCTGTAAATTATGATTCATTATTTTATGTACGTAACTCCTTTGCTGAGCTGTCTATTCAAGGCCTAAGTCAGATCTCTAGTACAGAGATACATACCCTGACTGATCCGGGTGGCCAGCAAGGAGGGGGAGGTGATGGTCCCCCTCTTATGAGACCCCACCTGCAGTACTGCATCCAGGCCTCAGGACCCCAGCACAAGAAAGAAGTGGAGATCTTAAGGAGAGCCACGAAGACGGGAGAAATTCTCCTATGAAATTCTCCCATTCATTCCCCTATGAAGAAACATTGAGGGAACTGGGCTTGTTTGGCTTGGAGAAGAGAAGGCTCTGGGGAGACTTCACTGAGGCCTTCCAGTACTTGAAGGGAAATCATAATCAGGAGGGGGAGAGACTTTTTACATGGGTTGATAGTGATAAGACAAGGGGGAATGGTTTTAAACTAAGAGAGAGGAGATTTAGGTTAGATTTTCGGAGGAAATTTTTCCCTCAGGGGATGGTGAGGCACTGGAACAGGTTGGGGTCCTGAGCAGCCTAATCTAGTGATTGGCAATACTGTCCACAACAGGGGGGCTGAAACTAGATAATCTTTAAGGTCCTTTTCAACCCAGACCATTCCATCATTCTAGGATTCTATGTTTTCCAGTGAAACCTGTCTTTCTTCTCCACAGACACTCACCCTCATCAGACCTAATAGTGAATGAAGCGTATCCAAGTAGAAGAAGAAAGTAGCTTTTAATTTTCTCAGGCTAAGGAAAAAATAATAGTAATAATCACCACCTAAATTCATGTTTTGTGCTTCTTGAGTAACTGTATCATAGAATCATAGTATCATCTCAGTTGGAAGGGACCTTTAAAGGTCATCTAGTCCAACTCCCATGCAGTGAGCAGGGACACCTACGGTTGGATCAGGTTGCTCAGAGCCCTGTCCAGACTGACCTTGAAGGTCTCCAGGGACAGGGCATCCACCACCTCTCTGGGCAACCTCTGCCAGTGCTTCACCACCCTTATCGTAAAAAACCTTTTCCTTATATCTAGTCTAAATCTCCGCTCTCTCAATCTGAAACCATTTCCCCTTGTCCTATCACAACAGGCCTTGCTAAAGAGTCTGTCCCCTTCCTTTTTGTAGTCCCCCTTTAGATATTGAAAGGCTGCTATCAGGTCTCCCCGGAGCCTTCTCTACTCCAGACTGAATAGCCCCAATTCTCTCAGCCTGTCCTCATAGGGGAGGTGTTATAGTGAAAAGCAACTTGTTTCTTAGCTTTCTAGATGGCTTCTGGAATTAAATGATAAAAAACTCTGATTGCAGCATTCCAAAGAACACTGGCCTCCCAAGTCAGGTTCTTCTTGGTGCTTAAATCTACTCTTCCACTTTAGCTCTTAAATGGGTCAGAATTTGAGGTGATTATCTTGTTATTCACTCTAGGGTAGTCCTGGGCATGGACCCTTGGTAGAAACACAAATGATGATGCCAATACAAGAAGGCGACAGTTGGCTGTTAGAGGTTACTCTGTCCAGCATTTCAATAGTTGAGAGGCTGCTCTAGCTACATGTCTCCAGTTACAACCAGTAAGGGTGATGAGCATGGGTTCCCAGTAAACGTGCACACACATGCACATGCACACACACGTGCAAATATACACACAGCTACACAGATTGGTGCAGACAGAAGGCATGGCATTCATACAGACTTGGACAGTATGATCAGCCTTAACTGGTTCCTCCCTTTTTAGCTGATCAAGATTGAAGCCTCACAGGAAAACATAGAGACACCCACACAGTGTGGATTCTCCAGCCTTGTATGATTGCTCTCTCCAGTGGCTGTCCCAGGACTGAAACACCTCGAGAGGATCAGCCTTGGAGCGGAGCCTCGTGCCGAGGTACCTTTCCTCTAAGGTCCAGATCGCGGCAAAAGAAAACGTGAAAAGAAGCTCTAGGAAGTTCAGGGCCAGCGAGTCAGCTCCCACAGCCCCTACCCCCACCCGGCAGTGCGGTGGCTCTGACGAGGCGTGGTCGGACCCAGGATTGCGGGCGGCAAGCTTCCTCCTGGGCATACAGACCAGGCGTACAAGGACCCAGGAGCTTGGAGAACAGAGCGTGGTGTGACAAAAAGGCCTGGCGCTGCAGCTCCAGCACGAAGGGCTAGCTGGAAGGGTTGGCACCTTCCCACACTCGAGAGGGCAGATCATTTAACAGATCGTTTAACAGGTCGTTGCTCTTTCAAATCACCTAGGCGTTGCCATGCTCTCTACACAGAGGCGAGCTGTTGCCAAAAACAATGCAGCAGCTCAGATGGAAAGCACCTATGTCCATGCAGCTGTTCAGGTCTCAAGCTGTGGAGAGTGCCTGAGTCTGTCACTGCTGCAAGAGGGCGGCAGAGATACCACCTGTGTGTGGTGTGAGCAGGTGAGCCTGGTGGTGGAGCTGAAGGAGGAGGTAGAGAGCTTAAGAAGCAGCAGGGATTGTGAGAGGGAGATAGACTGGTGGTGTCACGCTCTTCCATCCCTACAAGAAAGGTACCTGCAGGGACTGTGAGAGGGAGATAGATTGGTGGTGTCAGACTTCCATCCCTATGAGAAAGATACCTGGGAGATGCTCCACAAGTAGCAGTGGAACATCTGCCCTCTCGCAGTGAGACAGGAGGAGGGGACCTAAGAGACTGCAAGGGATGGAAACAAGTCCCATTTTGGGGCAGCAGGCAGACCTCCTCTCAGCCTGTCCCACCTTCCCAGTGATACAGGGAATAGAATACTAGAAACTGAATTAATAGAATACTAGAAACTGAATTAAAAGTAAGATGTGTTCTTGGCCTGCCAAGGTTAAAGAGGCCCCAGTAACTCCTTGTTATCTACACAAGCTGCAGGTTTGGCATAGTTTGAAGCTCTGCAAGGCCGTCTAGCACTTCTGTCTGGTTAAGACTGGCTCTGCTGTTTAGAGAACAGCCAACTCAGCTTTTTCTGTGCCAGTGGTCAAGAGGGCATGGCAAGGAGGACTCCTGACTTCATCCAAGAGACCCCAGCCCACGACCACCAGATACCAGTGTGCCTGCATCAAAGGGAGGAGACATATGATAATGATTTCTTGGAAATAATTATAATAATCCCACCTATTCCTAGAACTGATTTTATTAACCCAGCTTATAGTTGTGAATATGTATGATCTTGTGTAATAAATAAGCGCCTGTCGTGTGATCTGGTGTGCAAGCTTGGAGGAGCGATCCCGCTTGTACCCGGCGCTGTAATAAACATACCTGCTTTATAACTTTCTGAGTCATAGAGTTTGTTTCCATGCATCACCAGGTGCCCTTATGCAATAGGTATGAGGCTCTGGAGCTGGATTGACAGGGGGATGTGGATGAAGGTCCATCCATGTTAGACGGGTTGCCTGGGACAAGCCAGACTGTCCCCCGTATCACCACATCAGCAATCAGGAAAAAAAGAAGGGCTGTCATAGGGGACTCTCTTCTGAAGGGAACTGAGGGCCCGATATGCCTCTTGGACCCATCCCATAGGGAAGTGTGTTACCTGCCTGGGGCCTGGGTGAGAGATGTTGCTAGGAACATCAGTCGCCTGGTAAGACCCTCTGATTATTACCCATTGCTAGTTTTTAACATTGGCAACAATGAGGTAGGTGAAAGAAGCCCAAGGGCGATCAAGAGGGACTTTAGGGAGCTGGGGAGACAGCTTAAAGAATTGAGAGGGCAAGTAGTGTTCCTTCTCAGAGGAGTCTAGGTGCAGCTGGATCCACACTTAGTCCCATACTTGGTCAACAGTATATGTCTAAAGGATTATATACACTCAATCAAAATTTTATATCACCCATTGCAAAATTTAGCAAGTGCTCAGTCACTTACCGAGGATTTTCCACTGGAAGGGATCTCTCAGCATTGAGGAGTAAGGGGTCTCTTCAGCAGGTGTAACCTTGAGATGTGTCCCTACTCAAGGGGAGACTCTGTTGTGCAGCCAGCTGCCATGCAGGAGAGCTCAAAGGGTTCTTGGGCTGTTCACTATTTATGGGATAAGACAATTGACTCATGTTCATATTTATACACCAGTCATACCTTGGTGACATATATTAATTAATATCAATTAATCTTCAGCTATTGAGCAAGATCTCTGAGTTATTGTGTTAAGACAACCCTTGGCTATTTTCTTGTTATCTCTCTCACAAGAGTCCAAGAATGCAGCCATTATAAGTGCTCCTGATGGTTATCCGCTTAAGCTAGATGCAGCCATCACATCTGCCACTGGTGTTTATTACTTAAGCAAGGGTGTGGGGAGGAAGTACACCACCGCTTTATCAGAGTATTCCATTTGCATGGCTCAGGTTATTGGTTTCCCTATCACAGTCGCTGCTCCACCAACCCTTGCCACACTTTTGTGCTTATGGTGCACAGCCTTTAACTGCATAACCTAAGATCAGCCACTGGATGTACCTTTTGAATCACAGTTTTTGACTTGAGAATTTCAAAATTACTTATGAATATTTTTATTGGATCAGCATCTGTCTGGGCTGCTGGGCTGACCTTTGGGACCCTGCCTGGCTCCTCATGGCTGAGCCTGGGCAATGAGCTATGCCAATCACTCTCAGCATCCTAAATGACCACCACACTGGAGGTGTGGAATGTCTGGGTGCTTTCCCGCTCCAGCAGGGGACCACCCACATGGACAGATCCTGGCATCACTGCATTGATGCCTGCTCCAGTCCATCTTCGGTGTCCATGTTTCCTGTCAACGGAAATTGGTCTGACATGCACTTCTGATGGCATCTGAAGGAGGCTTTTCCACCTAAGTGGGATTCCTGGCCACTGAGTGCAGTTTAGTGTTGCAGTACCTGACATGTACTAGGTAATGAGACGTCATAGACTGCTCATTCATTTAAATAATATTCATTGTCACCATCAGATGAAAAATTGCATTTTTTTCCTGCATTTTGATTGTATTTCTTTCCTTTGTGTGTATTTGTTTGTTAAATAGCTCATTTATTTTGTATAAAATGTCTTTTCTGTTGTACATAATTTACTATGTTGTTAAAGCTTAGAAGTATATGTCTATTCTGACTAAATATATTTGCAGAAATACTATAATTGCTCTAAGCCCTGTAGTGGGCTTAGTAATTAGTAAATCAGGGGAAACAAAAAGACAAAAATACATGCAGTCCAGGGCATTAATTTAAAAAAAAAAAAAAATAGGAAATTTAGAGGACCAATATTGAATGACCTTAGAACATCATGAAAAGTAAGCTAGACAGTAATTGCAGATCTTAAAATGTATGGTAGGGGTCATTGTGAAGAAAAGGCTGAATCAGTAGGCACACATCTGCCAACATAATAAAAAAAAAATATTTAAAATGTGACATTTCTAACAGGACAGTCAAGTCCATTANTTTTTTTTTTTTTTTTTTTGATCAGTCGTGAAATTTGATCTGTTGTTGTGTAATTGAAGTGCGAACATAGCTTTAGATCCACAATGGGGCGTTACTATCAAGATGTGCAATCACATTTAGGAAAGTCAGCTTAATAAATATAATATGATACTGTGCAGAACAGGATTAATAGTCTGTTTTGTCTTCCAGGAAACATAAAGAAAACACAAAAAAGAATCTTTTCTTTAGTATCATTAGAAAATATTCAAAGTGTAACATTTAGCTAATAAAATAACTGAAAGGAAGTAAAGGAAAACATTCACTTCCATTTTCCTTATTCTAATGTGTGAATTACCTCTGTGAGATGAAGAATATGCAAATTCCTTGAAAGAAATGGAAGCAGGGAAAACAGATACAAAGGAGATAGGGAAACATAAATTCTGCTGTCAGTTACAGAGATGTAAATGTGCAAACCTTCACTGAAGTCAAATGTGCGACAGGGGATTTATAGAAGCAGACTAAAGGCAGAATGCACTTGAAAACTTTACAAGAACAATGAGCTTTATTTTCAGTCTCAAACGGGGTTGTGGTGTTGAATAATTAAAACAAAACTGAAAATTGGAAAGTAGTGATTTTCATTTTCAAAATACTAAATATATAAATATTTATATAAATTCTCTCGTTACACTTCTCTCTTCTTCTGAACGTAATGTAGGCCTATTTAAATGAAATACCAAGGCTTCCTGATTTGATGCACTAGTTAGATTGCAGCCAGCTTGGTCAAGCTGCATTACAGAACACAGGCAAGAAAGTCACATTAGATTTCAGCCACAGAATGAAGATAAATGGCTTGGCACATTTCAGAAGGAAACTACTGTGGAATGTGAAAGTGAAATGCACTGTTGATAAGCATAACTATGGCATGTGGTCAAAAATGATGGAAAATAAATCTTCACGCCGGTTTTCTTAAGGATGAGATGGGCTGTGTTATATCAGACAAATTGGAAAAAAAAAATAATTCTAAGGAAAATGAGTTGTCTAAAGCTATCCTTTTCAGTAGAGATTAAAACTCATAACGCTATACATGAATAAAAATGAATGCTAAATTGAGCGCAATTGTACAATGGATATAATGGGACTTGTACAATGGATATGGGAAAAACATCCATGCCTGTTTTGTATTTTTCTAATGGCTTATATAGACCATACAGTGAGAAAGTAGTCATGTGCTAAGACATAAGTTCTTTGTTAAAACCAGAGAACACTCCTGAGTGTGTTGCAAAATGTAGGGTGAGGGTAGGTACAGCGGGCCTCACTCATGGCTCAGCTCTGGCCAGTGGTGGGTCCCTGTTGGAGCAGATCGACCTGGCTCTGCTCTGACGTGCCGCAGCTGCTGGGCTCTGTTCACAGAGGCCACCCCTATGGCCTCTCACTCATTACCAAAACCTGCAAGGTAGAAATAGTTTTTCAAAGCCAGAGTTTTAAGGTTAACATGATTCATTAGAAAATATAATACTTCAATGATGAATTTTGTCTTTATGTAATCACCAAAGCGAACAAATGTTGGTTTCAAATTGCTGTGAAGTCAAACTATTTTATTTGTGAAAGGCAATTAAGAAAATTTGCCACTGATTAGCTCATCTCTAGGAAAATAAATTATGAGGTTTAAAGTGTTGTGGGAATTAATTTATTTAATATATATGTTGCAAATTCATGAAAAATTGTAAATTAGTCCATAATACATTAGAAACATCAGTTTTTTTAATAATAAACAAAAATTAGAATATATTTTACTTTTTTTTTTTTTTAAACTAATTTTAAATTATTATGGAAAAATATTCAAACCTAATTTTAAGTCAATATTTGAAATGCTAGTACTTACACTAACATGCTAGGGTGAGATATAGTGGGAAAAGTATGTTGCTGGAGTCAAGAAAATGACTGAACAAGCTATTTCTCTCTATTGTACTATGTTTCCTACATATGGAAGCCAGAATAATATCATTTACCTTGTTTTGTAAACTCCTTAGAGATTTGTCCTAAAATGTCTGGAGTGCACTTGCTAGTTATTACAAACATTTCTGATAATATCTTTAATCAGAGGTATCTGGCTTACAAATAATGCAGTCAAAATTATGTGCTAATAATACCTCATTGCAACTGTGACCATATAGCTTTTGTTAACATCTGTCAGAATTTTGTAAAAATACATGTATGTGTGTGTGTCTATTTATAAACTTATATATGTATTATACTTCTACTCTGTATTTTGCCAATAAAGTCAGAATCCTGACATGGAGAAAGGAAGGAACCAATTTCCTTCACAAAGTAAAATTCATAACAAATATATTTTATTTCTATGACTGATCTTTCACTCATAGTCTGTTTTGTGGTTACAAATTCAGTTTAAGAGTAAACATATCAAATGAGGCCTCTTCTCCCAGGTAACTAGTGGTAGGATGAGACGTAAAGGCCTGAAGCTGCACCAGGGGAGGTTCAGGTTGAGTGTTTGGAAAAAATTCTTCTCTGAGAGAGTGGTCAGGCATTGGAACAGGCTGCCCAGGGAGATGATGGAGTCTCCTTCCCTGGAGGTATTAAAGAAATGTCTAGATGTGGCACTGAGGGACATGGTTTAGTGGACATAGTGATGACGGGGTGACAGTTGGACTAGATAATCACAGAATCACAGAATCACAGAATGTTAGAGATTGGAAGGGACCTCGAAAGATCATCTAGTCCAATCCCCCTGCTGAAGCAGGAACACCTAGAGCAGATTGCACAGGAACGCATCCAGGTGAGTTTTGAATGTCTCCAGAGGAGACTCCACAACCTCTCTGGGCAGCCTGTTCCAGTGCTCTGTCACCCTCACCGTGAAGAAATTTCTCCGCATATTTGGGTGGAACATCCTACGTTCCAACTTGCACCCATTGCCCCTTGTCCTGTCACTGGATGTCACAGCGAAGAGCCTAGCTCCATCCTCCTGACACGTATTTATAAACATTAATTATGTCACCCCTCAGTCTCCTCTTCTCTAAGCTGAAGAGACCCAGCTCCCTCAGCCTTTCCTCATAAGGGAGATGCTCCACTCCCTTCACCATCTTGGTGGCTCTGCGCTGGACCCTCTCCAGCAGTTCCCTGTCCTTCTTGAGCTGAGGGGCCCAGAACTGGACACAATACTCCAGATGCGGTCTCACCAGGGCAGAGTAGAGGGGGAGGAGAACCCCTCTCGACCTACTAACCACACCCCTTCTAATACACCCCAGGATGCCATTGGCCTTCTTGGCCACGAGGGCACAGGGCTGGCTCATGGTCATCCTGCTGTCCACCAGGACCCCCAGGTCCCTTTCCCCTACGCTGCTCTCCAAAAGGTCTTTTCCAACCTTTATGATTCTGTGATTCTATGATTCTAGGATTCTGTGAATGAAGACAGATCAATAGATCCTAACTCAACAGTGGCTCTTGTTTTGTTTTTCATACATATTTTATTGACAGTTTAGTTTACTTTAATTTTGTTTTGTTTTCAATTGGTTCAGCACAGGGTTTATTGTAGTCATTGAAAATGTCTTTTATCAATAAATAAACTCCTGAATCAATGAGAATGATACTATAATAATAATTAACCTGTATGTAGAATTTTTTTTTTTTTTTGTATACATCTTTGTACATTAGATTAATCATTGTACACTGTTCTGGAGCCTTTCCAAAATTCATAGAAAAAACAAGGCACTACAGAAGTCCAAGCTATCTGCAGAAGTGAAAGACATCACCAAAGAAAGTGCAGCCTCTGAATTTCTCTGACAGGGGGAGTTTATCTGATATTCCCTTATTTATAATTTTCGTCCATTTCCAAACTATTTTACTTACTTTGGTCTTCAATGTCTTCACTAAGAATGTGAAAGAGAACTTTCATCATATAAACTGTATTTGGAGCTCTGATTTACAGTTATGAACTAAATGTTATTGAATACAAACAAAATGTTTAGATTCTTTGCATTTCAAATCACTCATTTCTCCTTTTATGCATTTAAACTGTAGGTATAGGTATAGGTTCCATAAATCCAGGCAAGCTGTTTTAAAGTAACATATAGAAAGTATTTCTGCATTTCAGATTTTGAAGAACATACTGCAACAGAGTTGTATGTGAAGAAACTTCAGCTTCTATAAAACAGACATATTTCATTATTCCTACTGAATTCAGTAAATAGTGGAAATCATATTATTGCAGAATGGTTTGGATGGAAAGGACATTAAAGATCATCTAGTTCCAAGGATCCTGCCGTGGGCAGGAACATTTTATACTAGACCAGGTTGCTCAAAGCCCCATCCAACTTGGCCTTGAAGACCTCCAGAGATGGGATGTGCACAGCTTCTCCTGACAACTTATTCTAGTGCCTTACTCATTTCCTCCTGATTTCTAATCTAAATCTTTATAGAAGGTATTTACCCACAATATAATCAAATAGCCAAACTGAAACTCTGAGCAGCATCTTGTGGGTGATAAGGAAATGGAAGATGGCAAAGAAGAAAAGTAATGATGGGGACAGATGGAAGGGAAGTATCTGATTTTATAAAACAGACAATTTCAGATAGAAAGTGTTTGTCAGGAATTGTTTTCCTAGTTCAAAACCTCAGGCAAACATCAAGAAAGTGTTGCCAGAGCTTTGGACTGAGGATAAGACCTTCATGTCTTATGCAACCTTCTTCTGTATGAATACCTTGTCCTATGATATTAGTGACAGTATGCCCACACATTTCCAGTATTTTTGTATCAAAAGTACCTACATATTTAATTTTACTAGATTAATCAAGCTATTTTCAAAATATGTGCACAAATCAATTATTTATTATTCAGTGGCAACCCCGCCCATGTCAGGGGGGTTGGAAGTAGATGATCTTTAAGATCCCTTCCAACTCAAGCCACTCTATGATAATATAATATATATTTTTGCATATTGATCCAGAAAATTATATATATATATGTATATATACATATCTGTATATGTATATATACATATTTAATAATTTATTAATAAAAATAAATATTTCATTTCAGATTGTGAAAATATTTCTTCTTATTGAGCTGATTTATTTTGTGCATAAGGTGTTTTACTAGAGATAGACAAATACAGGTTCTCCAAAAAAGTATTTTAAATTGAGAGATCTAATTACTTAATTCTGCAAATATATGAATAAATGTTTTAATGTTTTTTAATTTGTACAATATAATTTTTAAAGTATCATGTTGACATCTAATTTAATTTTGGGAGCATGGTACTTGCTAAAATAATAATATTAAGTCTGCTTTGTTTTACTCATCTTCTGCAATTCTTACTTTCACTGTTCTTTTGTAAATTGCCAGTAGAGTGTCTACTTTTTATATTAGTGGCAAAATATTTTAATTATCAAAATTTCTTTGGCATGCAAAATTAAGCTGCCATTCTGTTCTGTGTGCAGAATGTAATCTGACAAATGAGTGATTACAGGGCAAAAAGGCTGTTCCCTGTTGTTGTTTTTTTTTAAAAAAAAAAAAAAACTCAGGGATATGTTGGAAAAAGATTGAGTTGAGTAATATTTTCTCCAGATTTCCTCACCGTATCTGGTGGGAAACTGTGAACTGGCCAGCAGCTATTCAAAGGATATTCAAAGTCATCTTTTAAAGTGACAGGTCTAATTTGTAAACAAATCCTCAGGGTTCTTCTTGACATTCCTATATTTTGAGGACTTGGTCTACCATTGAGATTCCCTGTAATCAAATATTTCACAATAGATTCTCCATTGTGTTGAAAGCTACTCTCAGAAATTATATGAACACTTCAGGGAAAACTGTGGAGGCTGCCTTGGCTAAATGAAGTGTTGAAGTAGAAGCAAGTGTAAAAGAAAGTAATTTTAATGAAGGCTTCAAATTGAATAGATTTTTGAACCATTGAATGTTGTTGATGTTGGAGATTTCTGAAGTACTTTTAACCTCTACTCCAGGCCTACTGTACTAACAGAATTTACATTGTATTTACATTGTTGACATTGCAAATATTATTCACTTCACACACTGCTAGTGGCACAGTGTTTGGAGTGTGGGGAGGATTACTGTTCTGTTTGTTTTTGCTTTCACCTAACGCTTAGAATGTCATATACTTATCATGTTTAGGCATATTTATGTGCTTTAACCATAATTCCAAGATGGCATTCTCATCCTTTTGACTCAGTTCCCATCATTCAGAAGCAAAAAGAGACAGAGAGAGTATTGCACTGAATTATTAACCAAAAATCATACCAAATATTTTATGTTTCAAGGATCTTGAAAATTTTGAACTCCGAGTTCTCCTAGAGTTATGTTCCCTCTTCACCTTCAAAGCTGTAAACTAGAATTTGTTGTTCATTTTACATAATGTAAATTATTTTAATGCCTTTTAGTCTGAATTTCACTATACAGGATGACCTTTTATTTCCTGAGATTGATGGTCATGATTACTTCAAATTGTTCTTTTAATGTAAAACGCACATACATTTCAGAAGACTGGTTCTCCTTTTCGTATTTTAGCTTGGTCTCAGAGTTAATCTCCATTCTTTGAGCTTTCACAAAATATTTTATACCTTCTAATCATTCTTTTTGTAGAAATGGAGCTTCTAGTTGTTCTGTCTTTCTCCACAAATAGGCTGTAGGTTTGGGATGAAAACCTATCTTACAGCATGAAAAGCATTACTCCTAGTCCCCTCAATCCAGGAACACCCCGGTCACAAAATTTCTAGCTGTGTATTAACCACTGAGTAACTCCATAAAGAATGGTTACCACCCTCTCCAGAAAGTTCATTATGTATACATTTAAGGATATGATCCTTAAAATTTGTATCATGAACTTTCATGATTTATGTGCTCTTTAGACATCAGCTCATAAGAAGGAACTCTTATCCTAGGAACAGAGTTTGGAAAACAATACTCTAAGTAAGCTACTTCATTACACTTTGCAAAAAAACAGAAGATTTTTAAAGCAATAACAAAATGTACATTGTTAATTTTGTCTTTAGAATGTTTCCAGTAACAATGACCTTGTGGACCAAATGAAAACATATTTTTCAATTAGGAATTACAACCTAATTTATGTATGATATATCCAAAATTTATAATTCCATATTATATGCAATAGGATTTATAACATGTATTGAAGAATATTTGTTACTATGTATAGAGATTAAAAAAAAAAGTCTGTGCTGAACTGGAAAATATTTCCATTTCCCAAGGTATTTGCCAAGAGTCTTACAAAAACTAATGTAAATCATTACATTACAACTGTAAATTCATCTGCCCTTTCCAAATTGGGTTAGTATCTTTGTTTGTTTCAGTCTTAGTTTTGCAATAACAAATGTTGCATGTTTATGTCAAAGGGCTTTCTTCTTATTAATATGGGGATGTTGTTCTTATTTACATTTTTTAATTGAAAGTATAATAATACATACTCGCAAACCTGGAGCAGGGGTGGTAGGTAAGCTTTTTCTCAATTGCACAGGTTAGAAGCTGATACAGAATGTGTTCTGAGGTGTATCTGGAGCCTAATTTGATCTGCAGGTCACATTGTGTTGACACAGATGGAGAAGAAGATAACTGGACAACATAAGTATACTTTTTATCATATTTCAAGGCAATACTTAAATATTTTTTAAAAAATCATACAAATTTGCAGCTTAATTTTAAATATACCTCAATTATAAAATAAGTTAGGTTCTTTTTAAGGTAAGAATTAAGCATTCAATAAAGCTGCATCGTTTTTTAGGACAGAGGTTGTAAACAGCTGCAGCTGTTGGGCTGTGACTTCTATTTGACTAGCTTTATATAGATATTTTAAAATATTTTAATATGTCTTAAAACTTGATTAAGATGATTTTAAGTTTTTACTGGATAGTATTGCATTCCATGCTACCAGAGCTGCATAATCCCTACACAGTATTTTTTGGTAGCGATGAGAGAATTCCAGGCAAGAACCATATCTTATAAGCTGATAAGATTTATCTTTCCCTGCTCTAAAACAAGCCAATTTTATCTCCAGCTGATAGCTCAAACGTGAAGGACAATCTTGTTCTACATCTCAAACAAGCATGCTCTCTCTTTGATATAGAATAATTACAGCATATACTTTACTATCACAACATGAACCAGAACGGGAAACTAGAAAACAGGCTCCTTAAAACTAAAAGCAAGAATAAAGGTATTTATATTACAATGTTCTCAGATGCTTTAAACGTGCAATATGTGTTGTTATTAACCATTTACCTTAAACATAATGTCCAGGATGAAATAAAATTTGGAGATGTTTTTATCCTTTCTTGGAAATTCATAGAAGTGATGTAGCAATTCTTCTTGTAAGGGAGTGCGAATAGCGGGTGAATATAGTTACCCCCAATAAACATTCAGGGAAAAAAAAAAAAATCAATGGCAGGAGAAAGAAAAAATATTTTTTAACATGGTAAAATTTTTACACCCATAACTGACGTATCTGAAGTTACAGCAAGCTTAGCTGTTCTGGATATTCCACACATTGAGACTGGCATCTAAGATATGTGAAAAATGTCTGATTTCTTCTGTGTTGTAATTCTGAATGATGAATAGTATAAGCTTATATAACACCAGGTATTTCCAATTTATTTATTTCTATAGCCTATAAAAATAAATCCCTTGTAGAATCACTCTCTGCCTTCTCCCACAGTCTCCCACAAACTACTTTTATATGAGTTTCCTCCTTATTGAAGTTTCCTTCCTGTAGACCTTGTCTTCTTTGCACTTTCCCTCTGCCACCTGCTGCCCCTTTCCCTCTTTTCTCTTTACTATTCACATCAGCTGCTCGGACAATGTGTATGTTTACAAAGAGTAACATTGCTCATTGTAATTTCACAAGTATTAGTAAAAGAGATCATTTAGAGCTTTTACCACTTCTATGTCTATGCTCAAGTAGCTTTGCTGAATTTAACAACTTGTAATCATGTAGCAAAAGCCACCACAGAAACCCAGCAAACAAGTGTACAAAGTCTTTATTTCTGCAAGCATCTAACCTGGCAAACTGAGCAACAGCTCACATTCCTGAGCTACATGAAGTGTTCATACATCAAGGACAAACAGGTTGTCTATGCACAAATCAGGAACTGTGTAAAATGTATTTACTCTTGAGTCCTACAAAAGGTTAATTTCTGAGGTCCTGAATGACATGCTGCAACTGTGTTATAATGATATTTGTTTCAGCTGGAGATTGCTTACTTCCTGCATCCTGTTAGCTACATTAAGTTATTAACAATATCCAGTGAGGGAACAATCCTCCACTGATGTGAAAAATAGTTATTAAATATTAATTAAACACTGAACAAAAAATAGAGAGATCAGCTTTTTAATCCCAGAATACAGTGTTGTTTCAGTTATTTTTCTGAAAATAAAACAGTCCTTAAAAACAGCAATTGTACTTAATCAGTTCTATAGAAAATATTTATTTATGAGTATTTTTGAATAGATATTCCCTCTTTATAATCATAGAAACATAGAATGGTTTGGGTTGGAAGGGACCTTAAAGATCATCTGGTTCCAGCTTTACTACTACTGATGCCCAACCAGACCCTGAGCAGTGGCTGCACCCCAGCCCCAGACAACTCCCTACAGATTTATTTTTTTCACATGATGTCATATAGTTTAGGTCAGGTTTAGGTCAGGTGCCCTGGTTCTGCCCCCTCCCAGCTCCTTGTGCCCCTCCAGTCCCTCACTAACAGGATAATACGAGAAGCTGAGAAACTGAAATGTTCTTGGCTTTGTGCAGCACTGCTCAGCAACAACTAAAACATTGATGTGTCATCATTGGTGTGGCTCTCCTAAAGCCAAAACATAGCATCATACCTATGATACACTATGAACAAAATAAACTATGTCTCAGCTAAAACAAGGACATAACCATTTGGAACTTCTGCAAAATCATCTTCCAGCTGACCATATCACAACTAAGCTTCACACATTGTATGTTGGTCAACTGGAAAACATTTCATAGATGGAAAAGTTGACTGCCAATTTGTGAAAATAAGAAATTNNCTGCCAATTTGTGAAAATCAGAAATTAAATCCAGGAATTTGAAAATACAGTGTAAAATGCTCAGACCACAACGAAGAATTGGTACCATAAGGGAACTTCAGCATAAAGGTAAAACGTAGAGTCCATCTAGAATATTCTTTTACAGTTTATTACTGTTCGTAAATCAAGTTTGCTAAATTATGTTTTTTCAATTTCATTTTGGTTTATAAGTCACATAATTGATATATTTTCATTCAAAATATCAATTTTAGATGTCTTTCTGTAGACATAAATGCTCAGTTTTCACATGTGTTAGGCATCTCTTGAATAATTTCATTTCTCTAAGAGGGCAGAAGATAAAAAAGCACTGACACCAGTACTATTGTTGTAATGAAAGAATAATGAAATACAAAATGCAACGTAAAACATACAGCACCAGTATCCTTAAGGAAAAAAGGTACATCTTCACAGAACAAAATTGGAGTCCTGAGGTCAAAGTTCTAGTTTATTCTATATCCCCAAATTAAATATGTAAAAGCACATAAATATGTATGGTGTTAGACTCAAAACTTCAGTGGCTTCTTCAAAAAATAATAATCCTACAATGTATTAAGCACCCCAGAGATAATATTTATAAAAGACACGTAATAGTATGTTTCACATGACCTGGATGATATGTGTACTTTTCAAAATGCAGATTGCCCCGAATAATAAATCTTCACTTTTTGTTTTTTCTTTTATCTTTATTTCTTACACACTGGTCTAAAAAGTGTCTCTCATGTAAGCATTGCTGCTAACTAAAAAGGGAGATTCTAAGACACATTAAAGGAATAATTTACCATATGTAATTTAAAGTCAGATGTATAACATCTTCTATCACCAGATACTTGCTCCATAACCCCAAAATAATAACACTCACATTTATTCTTCAGCTTTTGAGAGCAGTGTCCTGCCTGAGCTAAATTCAGTAATTCAGTGCTATTGTTAGCTGAGCAAGAAGGCTCTACTTGCTTACAACACCACAGCGGTTTTCATATGGTGGAAGACTAATTAAATGATAATAGAGTACAACTGCTATGGGCGAATTTGTCTGCATATTAGTTTCTGAAATGGAAATTATGGTTATATTTGGCAGCAGCACAACCACAGAAATATCAAAACTGTTCTCCCTGTACCATCAATTCAGAATATTCCTTTCCTTTCCTTTCCTTTCCCTTCCTTTCCTTTCCTTTCCTTTCCTTTCCTTTCCTTTCCTTTCCTTTCCTTTCCTTTCCTTTCCTTTCCTTTCCTTTCCTTTCCTTTCCTTTCCTTTCCTTTCCTTTCCTTTCCTTTCCTTTCCATCGTTGCTTCCGCTTTTACATTGCTGTATAAATTCCTGACACTAAGAGTAATGACTAGTTTGCAATGTCAGTTAGAGATGAAAGGGTACAAAGTCAAGTGGAAGCTTGTGAACATGAATCTCGTAACACCCTGGCAAGACTTAGAAGTCCTATACCTCTTGAATCCTGACAGGAAGATTAATGATTGAAAGCTCAGTTGTGGCATTCATTTATTACAAAGTCCATATGCATGCACATGTACCCGCACTAGAATATTGCACCCAGAAATA
>VXAV01006881.1:97823-109351 GCA_013399715.1 Alectura lathami | reverse complement strand
GGTGTTAATCTTATCTCACTTTATCTGTCGAACAAACAATAACCTAAGTCTAAGTAGGTACCTCACCATAGATGAAGAATAACCCACACAACAGACAGGAGCAAATACCTCTCAGGTCTTATGAGTAGTCTGTGTATGACAGCATTAATTGCCATCAGAAAACACCTAGAGTATGAAAATAGTTTGGCCATACTGGGCAGCAGACATTACATAGATTTTCCCAAAGCCTTTGGAATGTTCTTAAAGAGCTGAAAAATTATCACTTGTCCAGCATAAAGATCATAAGGTTTTTTAGATTTATCTGTTTTGTCATAGTAAGTACTTACTATTGCAGTTTCAAATAAATGAAACATCACTTGGACAGGTCCTGAATTAGAATCTGGTGACTGGCAGTGGTGATAACAATTGAGACTGTAAAGAAGAAATTATTTTAGAAGGAGCCATTACTTCTAAGCGAAGATGTTCTATATCTTCATTGTGAGATAAGTTGATATAAAACTTATAAAACTCAGTTGTTTAAGAACATTCTATTTTTCATATACTACCTCAGTTTAAATAAATAATTGGTTTGCTTAATTATTTCCATTATATTTGAAAAAGTCTGAAGGAGAAGAGTTGCAAAATCTGTTTGCTGTTTTTTTGTTTTGTTTTGTTTTTAATTTCTTAATTTAAAAAATGCCTCCAAGATTATTTTAAGGTCAACAAATTTCTAAATTTTTCATCTATACATTCTTTACTTAATTAGTTCCTAAGGATGTAAAAAGGCAGAAAAAGAGTATACAAATATGCTAACACCATGAATGCATAGTAAAAATATTAGGCAAATATAAAATAGGTAAAGATAAATAAAATATAAAATAAGAACAGTGTAATGTTAGCACATAGGTCAGCTGTAAAACTTTTTCTGGAAGTTTTGCTTTTAAAAAAATATGCTTTTAGCGTTTATTTNTAGGTCAGCTGTAAAACTTTTTCTGGAAGTTTTGCTTTTAAAAAAATATGCTTTTAGTGTTTATTTTCTCAAGTGAGGCCAGATTTTAATCTCTTCCTGCATTCCAGTTTGTGCCTGTTGCCCCTTGTCCTGTTGCTGAGCACCACCGAAAGAGCCTGTTCCCATTCTCTTGACACCCAGCCTTTAGATATTTATAAGTACTGGTAAGATACCTTCTCAGTCTTCTCTGTGGCTTCGTCCTGTTCCTTTGGTGCATCAAGATTAAATTTTTGCTGACACACATGAATATTTTTTGTTCACATCGTTCATTACTATTGACTTGGTTCCTTCACACAGCAGACAATCAGAAGATGCCTCCTTCAGGAAAACTTATGGAAAAAAATCCTGTAGCTAGTTGTGTTAAGCCAACTCCTGCTTTGAGATTTGGTTCTGATAAGATGTAAACCATATTTAGGAGGTTTACTTGTAGGTCAGAAGGAGAAGCAGCTTACTTTCCTGTCCCGATCTGTTTCCACCTCCAAGTTTCCAAAGTAGATGTGTGTGTTTTTCCTTTGGTCTTTTTGTGCATCTATTGAAAACTGATCATCTAGAGTTTGAAAGCTCACATTATTAGGGTCTGTCTTTTGCCGCTTTGGCATTGTTTTCATTAGGTTCCAACTTGTATTCCATAAATATATTTAAGGGAATAACATCATAGCTTTAGACTATATGAAGTATTTTAAACAATATTCTAAATATTTTGGTGCTTCTTAGAGAGAGAAAGAAAGGTGTCACAATCACCTGTATTTAAATAAATAAATAAATAAATAAAAAGCCCACCATAAATAAAGCACAACAAAATTAATGTTTTCTACTTTTGTAAATATGTATACCTGATCGGAATTTCATTTTGCACTGAAATTTTCCTGATTTTTTTTTTCATGGATGTTCAGCTGTTTAGAAATTCTGAGCAAAAATAGGTCTGTAAAGTTTGAATGCAGAGAGAGTGGAAAAAATATGCTATTACCATTATAGGTCAGGAGGGGGATGGAAGAAGCCTGTAAAGTTTTTATGAACAGCCCTAGAGCTGAAATGGATGACAACTGCAAGCTGAAATTTGGCATAGAAATAGCTCTCATTTAAAAGAAGTACCTTTCCTTTCAGAGAAAATTGTTTTTTGATTTTTCCAAGGTATGAGCTTTTGCATACTGAATACTAACTATAGTCATAAGCCTCTCTTTTCTCTTTCTCTATTCTCCTCCCTCTCTCAGTTCCTAATTTTTCTGTTCCATGTGAATATTAAAAGTATACGATATCTGTACAGCAAATAGCAAAGTAACATATTGCTGCACATTGGTAGTATCTCTTGTTTATTTCAAAGATATGAAACTCTTCTTACTTCCCTGGTGTTTTTGTTGTTTGTTTTGTTACAGTACTTACAAATTCTATACTTTTCACTGCCTACTTCCTCATCTAGAAACCATTGTCCTTTATCTGAAATGGCTTTTCAGTTCAGAAACTTGTAAATCCCATATAACCCATATCTAATTTACAGGAGTATGAACATGGTTTTATTTGCAAAATTGAAACCCTTATCAGTATTATATGGTCCCGACTGCAAGACCTCTGTCCTCAAGAGGCCTTTATTTCTCTCACATAGTCTTAGATTGGATTCCAATTATCCTTCTAAATCAATACTTCTATTGCAGCAAACTCTAGCAGCTTTGGTTAACTCTTAGTCATTAAGAATAAAGCACTCCTATTAAGTGATTTCATAACTGATAACAGTCTTGACATGCCAGAGTGAAACAGGTTGGATTCAAATTAGTTTCAGAGTGCTGAAAAAGTGACTTCTCTTGTTCATTCTTTATTCTCACAGGACCTCTACATCTGAAAGAAGTAAGAGTAGGTAGCATTTACTTTTGGGGTTCCCTTGTATGACTAACTTCATTCTAAAAGTGGGATTATCTTTTCATGTTGGTAAACCAATACTATCTTATATTGACTGGACCTATCATTTTCTTCCTAAAACAATTTACCACTTCTCAAGAACTGTCAGAACTTTTACCTTCACTGATCCTATCAAAGGATCTGTCATTGCTTTTTGGGAATGTAGCATTCTTCTCGCTGCTGCAGCCACAAAGTTCTCCACTTTTTTACATATTTACTGAAGCTTCACTCCTTGTCTTATAACATGCATTTTCCTTTGAATAAATATGTACATTAATTGATTTTTATTAGTTCAGAATAATATGAAGTAATAGTAAAGGAAAGACTTTCAAACAGAAATTAAATTAGGAGGACTCTACCACAATTCAGAAATTAGATTCAGAAATTCTGTCAGTACATGGGATTTTTTAATTAAATTCATTATGTCACATCAAGATGACACTAATTTTTGTCTTTGAAAACTCTGAAAACAAATTCAACTTCATTGCAAAATGTGAATGTCAGGATATTTTTCCAAAGGATCAAATTACATTAAATTCTGAGGCTGAACTCCAACAGACTTTCAAAGTCTAACAGACTAACAACTGACTTAGGATAATTGAAAATCTCCTAGACTTATCTTTCAAATATGCTTGTTCAATATATGTTGGTTCAACTGCAAGACAATTAGTGGAGATAATAAGTAATTAAAGAGCTTTTCTCCCAAGAAAGAAAGTCAAGAATAAATGGTGTTTAGTCATTCTCCCCTCTTTGATTAAGACTACTAGGTTACAGACTTGGTTGTTGCAGTTCGGTATATATGTAATAGTGAAGCAGAGAATACCTGTTCCACAGCAGCCCATATTCTCATCTGACTCATCACAATAAACAGACAATGCTTTTTGAGGAGGCATAGGACCTTATTGGTCCAAGCAGAATTCAAAGAGCAGAACACAGAAACTAGTAAATATTTGTCTTTCCTGGTG
This sequence comes from Alectura lathami, assembly GCA_013399715.1. Taxonomy (NCBI): domain Eukaryota; kingdom Metazoa; phylum Chordata; class Aves; order Galliformes; family Megapodiidae; genus Alectura; species Alectura lathami. Next base: position 105,508 of record VXAV01006881.1, on the reverse strand, counting down.
TGAAGTAGCAAGTTTCATAAAAGATTTGCTAATAATATCAGTTACTTTTTAAACTTAAAATTGTTTGAAAAAAAAAAAAAAAAAAAAGACAAATAATTTCTTGGCAAATATAAGAATTGCCATTGCACCTTCCCTCTCTACTTACCTGTTGCTCATAAATGCTTAGTTCACTTAGTAACGTGAGAGAGATGTATGTCTGGAGTACATGATCCAATTCTTGTTTCTTTTCCCTAATTCCTACACTGCATTTCATACTGTCACTCCAAAATATTATCTACATTGTAAAACTGCAGACATAACTGATATAAAAGTAAATGTTTAGATTTTTATATTTGAAATTATCATTTCTGCAAGAAATATAAAAAATGAGGCATAGAGAGAAGTGGAAATATGGTGTTTGAAAGAGAAAAAATAAAAAAAAAAAGGATGAGTTTGAGTTACTCATTGAAGTTGTGGCATGATCAAAAGCTCACTGTAGATAATGGAAAGATTCCTATTGACTTTGTCGGCATTTTAATTAATCATAGTCTAAAGTATCATGACAAAACTTCCTCTGTTTTGCCATCAGCTCCTTCACTGGATTGTTTCACAGAATCATAGAATCATAGAATCATAGAATCATGGAACAGTTTGGGTTGGAAGGGACCTTAAGGATCATTTATTTCCAAAACTCCCACTAGACCAGGTTGCTTAAAGCTCCATCCAGCTTAACCTTGAACACTTCCAGGGAGGGGGCATCCACAGTCTCTCTGGGCAACCTGTGCCAGTGTCTCACCACACTCACAGTGAAGAATTTCTTCCTCATATCTAGCCTAAATCTCCCCTCTTCCAGTTTATAGCCATTGCCCCTTCTCCTGCCGCTACATGTCCTTCTAAAGAGTCCCTCCCCAGCTCTCCTGTAGGCCCCTGTCAGGTACTGGAAGGCTGCTATCAGGTCCCTCCAGAGCCTTCTCTTCTCCAGGCCGAACAACCCCAACTCTCTAAGCCTGCCTTTGCAGGGGAGCTGTTCTAGCCCTCAGATCATCTTCGTGGCCCTCCTCTGGACCTGCTCCAACAGCTTGATATCCTTCTTGTGTTGGGGGCCCCAGAAATGGATGCAGTACTCCAGGTGGAGTCTCACGAGAGCAGAGTAGAGGGGCAGAATCTCCTCCCTCACCCTGCTGGTCATGCTTCTCTTCATGCAGCCCAAGATGCAGTTGGCCTTCTGGGCTACAAGCGCATGTTGTCGGCTCATGTTGAGTTTTTCATCAACCAACACCCCCAAATCCTTCTCCTCAGAGCTGTTCTCCAGCCATTCTCTGCCCAGCCTGTATTTGTGCTTGGGATTGCCCCAACCCAGGTGCAGGACCTTGCACTTGGCCTTGTTGAACTTCATGAGGTTGGCATGGGCCCACCTCTCCAGCCTGTCCAGGTCCCTCTGCATGGCATCCCTTCCCTCTAGCATGTCAATGGCACCACACATCTTGGTGTTGTCCGCAAATTTGCTGAGGGTGCACTCGATTCCACTGTCCATGTCGCCAGCAAAGATGTTAAACAGCACTGGTCTCAGTACTGATCCCTGAGGAATGCCAGTTAGCATGGGTCTCCATTTGGACATTGAGCCGTTGACCACTACTCTCTGGGTGCGACCATCCAGTCGGTTCCTTATTCAGCGAGTGGTCCATCCATCAAATCCGTGCTTTTCCAATTTAGCAACCAAGATGTCATGCGGAACAATGTCAAACGCTTTGCAAAAGTCCAGGTAGATGACGTCAGTTGCTCTTCCGTTATCCACCGATGCTATTGCTCCATCATAAAAGGCCCCCAAGTTTGTCAGGCACTATTTGCCCTTGGTGAAGCCATGCTGGTTGCCACCAATCACCTCATGTTCATTTTCCATGTGCCTTAGTAGATCCTTCAGGAGGATCTGCTCCATGATCTTTTTGCATGGGTGGATAATGGTAGGACAAGGGGGAATGGGCTAAAACTGAAAGAGGGGAGGTTTAGGTTGGACATCAGGAAGAAATTCTTCTCTGAGAGAGTGGTGAGGCACTGGAACAGGCTGCCCAGAGAAGCTGTGGCTGCCCCATCCCTGGCTGTGTTCAAGGCCAGGCTGGATGGGTTCCTGGGCAGTTTGATCTAGTGAGCGAGTGGTTGGCAACCCTGTCCACGGCAGGGGGGTTGGAACTAGATGATCTCTGAGGTCCCTTCCAACCCAAGCCATTCTATGATTCTATGATTCTATGATCTTGCCAGGCACAGAGGTGGCACGGACTGGCCTGTAGTTTGCCAGATTTTCCTTTTTACCATTTTCGAAAATGGGGGTTACATTTCCCCTTTTCCAGTCAGTGGGAACTTCACCAGACTGCCATGACCTTTGAAATATGATGGACAGTGTCTTGGCAACTTCAACCACCAGTTCCCTCAGGACCAGGGGATGAATCCCGTCGGGTCCCATGGACCTGTGCACCTTCAGGTTCTTTAGATGGTCTCGAACTTGATCTTCGCTTACTGTGGGCAGATCTTCCTTCTCAAAGTTCTTGCCTTTACTTTCTGCAACTTGGGCAGTGTGGTTAGAGCCCTTGCCCGTGAAGACTGAGAGAAAAAGTCTTTGACCACCTCAGCTTTCTGCATATCGCTTGTGACCAGCGATAGGGATTGTGATTCTGATTTTCAGAATCAGTTATACTAAACAGACAAAATAGAGCATCAGGAATTAAATTAAAAATTGTTATTATTTTAAAAAATGAGCAAAACCCATCAATTTATTTTCAAGTTGATATATGTCATTTTGTTCCAGGCAATCTAACAGAGACAAATATTCTGGGTACTATTTCAGGTATCTAAATACTATTAATTTTATATATATATATATATACTTTTTTTTTTTTTTTTTCTGGGAAAACATAGAACAGATTTTGCACACATGTAGATCTGTATAGAGATACCATAGATTTTCAAAATGATTAAACACTTAGTTTCTTTACCGTCTATTGTCTCTTTCTTCTTTCTAAGGCACTTCCAGCAAAAGACAGTATGTTCACTGACTATAATGTCTTAGTGAAACTAAATAGGTTAACCCAATTTTAATGACAAAGAATCTGAATCTCTAATAACCATCCAATTTATTTCTCAGATCACTTTTTCAGTTTGTTTGGAAAAACATTCTGAATGAGGTCTTTTGAAGATAACAAGCAGCTATAATGTCATTTTACTGTTCTACATCTGTATTTTCTCATTATCTTTTAAATTTTCAAAGAGAATTTTTGTTCAAACAGCATTTCTCTATAAATATTCAAGTTCTTGAAGACTATAGAATAACTTGGTACCACAACTGAGCCACTGGAAAACTTTGTTCTAACTGGCTGTGCATTCCCCCTTCTCCTACTCACAGAGGCTTAAAAAATCTATCAGAGTTGTACAGTCCGCAAACTATGCCCACAGCTGAGCTTCTGAAACTGTTAAATCTTGATTCCCAAATACTCATTTTTTAAGAATGGATAATGAATTTGCTTTCCATTCTTTCTGCTTTCAAACAGGTTTGTATTGTTTTTTATTGTTGGTGGTTGTTAGTTAGTTGATACGGTTGTGTTGTTTGGGCTCTGTGTTTATGTTCGTGTTATCATAGAATCATAGCCAATAGAATGTCTTGGGTTGGAAGGGAATTCAAAGATCATCTAGTTTCAACCCCCCTGCCGTGGGCAGGGTTGCCAATCACTATAACATGAGATCAAACTGCCCTAAGTCATCGATAAAGATGTTGAAGAGCACCAGTCCCAAGATGGACCCCTGGGGGACACCTCTCGTGACCGGCCTCCACCTGGACATAGAGCCATTGACTACAACCCTTTGGCTGTGACCCTCCAGCCAGTTCTTTATCCAGCGAATAGTCCACCCATCAAATCCATATCTCCCCAGTTCAGAGATAAGGATATGGTGCGGGACCATGTCAAAGGCCTTGCACAAGTCCAGGTAGATGACATCCGTCACCCTCCCTTGGTCCACCGCTGCGGTCACTCCATCACAGAAGGCCACCAGATTGGTCAGACATGACCTGCCCTTGGTGAAGCCGTGCTGGCTGTCTCAGATCACCTCCTCATCTCGCATGTACTTTAACATCTCCTCCAGGAGGATCCACTCCATGATCTTTCCAGGCACAGACGTGAGACTCACCAGCCTGTAGTTCCCCTGGTCTTCCTTTCTCCCATTCTTAAAAATGGGAGTGATGTTTCCCTTTTTCCAGTCACTGGGAAAAGGTTATGAGACCTCTCTATCTGCTGAAACAATCTCATCGCCACAACAGAACTATGAGTGGAAGCATTCCAAAGTTATCCATCTCAATCCTGAGTTTCTCAGCAAGAACTTGGACAAATTGACATAGTAAAAGGATTGCTTTATATAAATATTAAGTATGAGGTAAGACAGATTATACTTGCCACAATACCACCTCCCATTACAGCACACTTATTATAGACCCCATGGTTTCAGCAGGATACTTCCAAGTAAATTCTCTTCAACACTACTATCACACCAGTGTTTGAATGAGATTCGTTCCTTTTTTATAAGTCAATAATTATTGTCAATACTGGCGCTTAGACAAGAAGGACCTACAGTTAATTTTGTTTTGTAATCTTCCCTTTTGGATAAGTACTCCTCATTATACCCCTAAAATGATTCTGATGTGTGCAAGGGAATACTTGTACAACTTTGCATCTACTGAAGAAGACTACTGTTCCCAGGTGTGACTTGTTCCTGAGTTTTCCTTGCATGGAAAATGTGGTATCATAGACGCAACAATTTTTAGTCTCCAAAAATTGGCAAGCTTTGTTATTTCTGCTCTCCTAGAAAAGATAATATGCATTAAAAACATCTAAGAATAAATAAGGAGTTTAAGCAAAATCCTCTAAACAGGAACACAGCTAAAGGCTTATGGATAAACAGAAAGAACTATTTTGTAAGTCATAGCCTCCCTTCAAATACATAAAAAAAATCCAGTATTTATTCAAATGTGGAATCCAAAGTAGTCCCTGGAGCAACCTCTCTTTGTGAATCTTGTCTTTGAACCCATGGGACAGGATTTAGCTCTACATCCTACAGATCCACTCAGATGCCTAAATTTAAATATAACACTAAGCAGAAAATTACATATTGTCAGATGATGTCTCTGGACTCTGCTTAGTGATTATGCTTCCATTAAAAATAGCAGTTTAGAGACCTATCTTACATATAAGGGTGACACAGTTAAATTTGCTGAATTTGGAGCTGAACCCTTCCAAATTATCCCCCAAGATCTTCTGCAAGGATGTAAGCACATAATGACCATTACCACATACATTTTCACAGGTAAAAAAAAGGGTTTTCTAGGTCTGCTACAGGACTTATTCAGAACAAAATTCTTGTTATTTCCAGCAGTTGAACAATAAACATCTCTGAAGATTCAGACAGTAGATTTATATATTAGCTTTACTTTCATAATTTATCTCAGCATTACTGTCCTTCACTGAACTCTGTTAGAAGTGTGAAGACCAGTGTTAACCGAAAGCACTAACTGAAAATGTGTTCTGAGTGTTGGGTGCTCATATTAATGTTTTTTGTTTGTTTGTTAGTTTTCTGTCTGAGCACACCAAATAGGGGATTCTATTTGTTGTGGTTATTTACTGTGTGTGTTTGTTTTGTTTTGTTTTGTTTTGTTTTTTTCCAATCACCACATCCATTTGGAGTTAACATTGAGCTGAATTCATACTCCTGCCAACAATATTTCACTGATACTGAAACAAGAAAATTAGAGACAGAGAAAAAGAAAGCATATATTGTTAACTAGGGCATTCACCTATGAGATAAGTAATAATAATAATAAAAGCGCTAATATTTATTGCCATTAATATTTAAATATCTCATTAGAATCATAGAATAGTTTATAGTTCCAGGTCCCCTGTCCCCAGCAAGGACACCTTCCAATGGATCAAGTTGTTAAAAGCCCCATCCAATCTGGCCTTGAGCACTGCCTGGAATGGGACATCCACAGCTTCTCTTTGCATCCTGTTCTGGTGCCTCACCACCCTCTGAGTAAAAATTGCTTCCTGATATCTCATCTAAAACTATCCTCTTCTAGTTTAAAACCGTTATCCCTTGTCCCATCGTTACACTCCCTGATAAATTGTCCCTCCTCATTTTTCCTGTAGGCCGCTTTTCAGTACTGGAAAGTTACTAAGGTCTCCCCAGAGCCCTCTCTTCTCCAAGCTGAACAACTCTTTCAGCTTCTCTTCATAGGAGAAGTGCTCCAATTATCTGATCATCTTCATGGGAAGATCATCCTCTGGATCTGTTTTAAGAGGCCAAGGTCTCTGTTGTTCTGGAGGCCCCAGAGCTGAACACAGTACTGTAGGTGGTGTCTCATAAGAGCAGAATATGGGGGGAGAATTGTCTCTCTTGACCTGCTGACCACTCTTCTTTTGATGCAGCACAGTATATGACTAGCTGCAAGTAGTACACATTGCTGGCTCATGTTTGTTTTTTTGTCCACCAGTATCACCAACTACTTCTCTGCAGGTCTTGGCCTTATTGAACTTCATGAGGTTTATATGGGTCCAACACTCAAGCTTGTCAAGTTCTCTCTGGATAAATGGGATAGCATCCTTTCCTTTCTGTATGTCGACTGCACCACTCATGTTGATGTCATCTACAAACTTGCTGTTTGCAAGTGTTAAATAACACAAATACCAATATACACCCCTGAGGTATACTACTAATCTAAGGACAACTGGGTTTCCACTTGACTTTGGGTCACTGAATGCAATTCTTTGAATAGGATCATCCAGGTAATTCCTTATCCACTGAGTGGTCAAATCTATGCCTCCCCATTTTAGAGACTTTAATTCAGAATAACTCTTTGTTATGTGAATCATTGGTTACTGAGTAAAGAAAAAGGAACTATTTCCTGACAGAAGTATTTTTCTTTCTCTCTCTCTGTACATATGAGTAATAAGAAAAACATAAAACTGTTAGATAGCATCCAAAGGAGGGCTATGAAGATGATGGTGAAGGACCTAGAGGGCGAGACATATGAGGAGCAGCTGTAGTCCCTTGGTTTGTTCAGCCAAGAGAAGAGGAGCCTGAGGGGAGGCCTCATGGCAGCCTACAGCTTCCTTATGAAGGGAGAAGAGGGGCAGATGCTTATCTCTGCTCTCTGGTGACAGTGACAGAACACATGGAGCTGTAATTTAAGGTTTAGCCACACTCAGTCCAAAACCATCTAGTTCTGTTAAAATATGCTTTTACTCTATTCAGGCCCGAAAAAAAAAAAAAATCTATAAATCATTGTAGGGAACCAATTACTTCTAGCTACTTGAGACCTTGTAGCTTTATCTAAAGAAAGTTTTTTCTTAGTTTGAGGGAGATAATAAAGGTTAATTTTGGAATTTTGTTACTGATGACAAAATAATTTCTTAACATAGCAAAATCCGTGATGCCAAGAGAAAGCCTGTACCTAGAATTTCTTTTCTGGGTTATTTGGGTTGTTTGCTTTTCATTTCTTTTCCATTCTGTCCCTTTTGATTGAGATTGAAATTGGAATTCTTCCAATTATGAAGCCAGTAGCAAAAATATATATCAATAAGGTTTCCAAAGCTTGAAGTTTGAAAATAGTTGCTTTATTATACAATGGTTTTGGGGATTTATTTTCTTTTTCATAATTAAATGTAGTGTAA
>VXAV01006881.1:82975-95774 GCA_013399715.1 Alectura lathami | reverse complement strand
GAGAGGCAGACTTATTTAATAGTAAGCAAAAACAAGTATATATATTCAAATAATTTACTTAAAATATTTAGTGTTTATAATACAAAAATGTGCAATATGATTTTATAATTTGTTTAACTGACTGAATATATAATTTGTAATATTTAAATAATGTATATTTTATATATGCATATTCTACAATATATGGATATGATATATATAGACCTCTTCAAACATGAAAAAAATTGGTATATGCAGTAGAATATGAACTTGTCTAATTTAGGCCATGATTACATGATATTCAATCATGCACAGGCAAAGACCTGCTTAACATTTACCCTTCAGTACATACATATAAAGGTCACTATGTAACAGATATTTTCTCATACAAGTCTAAATTACAGCCAGAGTTTTTAATAACAGCATTGTGGTTAAATACTTAGTAGCATGTCTAGACTGAACAACGCAGGTGAATACAGACAGAGCTAATAGCACTGATTGAACTAATCAAGGTTTGGGAATGAGTTTGCTCTGGATCATTTCAAACCTGAAATGGCAGTCTCAGACAAAATAATTTATATTTACATGTTATCTGGTTTTGTTGTTGTTGTTGTTGTTATTTTAAAGTATACATTTCACAGTCTAGGGAAAATAGGCTTTAAGAAGCTATTTTATTGAGTGGAACATTTAAACTAATGGTATTCATTCAATGATATTATCTGTCATTAAAATAAATGCAGAGTAGTTGCACTGATTACAATACAATATAATGTTTTTTATGTTTTTAGCATCTTCCTTGTTTAACCGTTATACATTATGTGGTTATCAGAGAAGCATGTTAAACACAAATTGTCCAGGGTGCAAGAGAATCTACTTTGATATGTATGATTAGGCATACATTAGTGTATTTATTCATGCTATCTTGATAATAAATTGTATTGAAAGAATAGTCAAGAAACTACTTGAGAAAACTAAAAAGATTTGGCACACACAAAAAAATGCATGACAACACACAGAAAAACAAAACAGAGGAGAAGAAAGAACGAAGAGAGAGAGAAAGATGAGAGGACGAAAACAAGGTCTTAGCCAACAGAAAGAACTGTGTTGTTTTCGACATAGCTGGTATTTCTTACAGTTTATTACTGGCAAAGACAAGGAATTGGAAATTATGTTTGCAGTCAGTAAATGCATCTAACCATTAAATGTATACAGCTATGGCATTATTGAGAAACATACTGTAATTCATTGAACATTAATGTCCCTCAGGAGTACAGTAGAAATATTGTCTTAAGTGAACTGCATTCTGTAAAGTCCTNAGGGACAGGCAATAGCAACTTATCTGCAGACAACCCTTCCACCTTATCCTCTAGTAAACCAGCAAGTAGAGTTCTTTCTTTTGCTGTCTAGATTTCAACAGACTTATTCTCATTTACTCATTTTTCCTTCAGGGGTCTGCGCGAGGACTGGTACTATTTAACATCCATGTGGGTACAGTGCGGTTGGGTGCACTCTTGACAAATTTATGGATGACGTGAAACTCAGTGGGGCAATTGCCATGCTGGAGGGAAGGGATGCCATTCAGAGGGACCTTGACAGGCTTCAGAGGTGGGCCTATGTTAATAACTTGCGGTTTTACAAAACCAAGTGCAAGGTCCTGAACCTAGGTTGAGACAATCCCAACCATGAATCCAAGCTGGATGATGAGCAGATTGAGAGCAGCTCTGAGAAGAGGGACTTAGGGTACTGGTGGATGAAAGGCTTGAGATGAGCCAGTAGTTTTCAACTCGCAGCCCAGAAAGCCAATCAGTCATATCCTGGGCTGCATCAAAAGAATAGTGGCCAGTAGGACTAGGGAGATGATGTCCACCTCTGTTCTGTTTTCCTGAGAACCTACCTGCAGTACTGTATTCAGCTCTGAGGCCCACAGCATAAGAAAGACATAGAACTCCTCGAATGGGTCCAGAGGAGGGTCAGATGATCAGAAGTTTGGAGCACCTCTCCAATTAAGTGAGGCTGAGAGCTGGAGTTGTTTGGCCTGGAGAAGAGAAGGCTCTGAGGAGACCTTATAGCAGCCTTCCAATACCTAAATGGGGCCTATGAGAAAGCTGAATAGGGATCTGATCTAGTGGGACCCGATCTAGTGGGACCCCATGGTATGTTGGGTTGAAACTGGATGATCTTTATAGGTCCTTTCCAACACAAACTATTCTATGATTCCACTCCAGGATAATATACAAGGTATCTCTTATTTTTTTCTGTCCAAATATAGAAAAAAAAATCATTATATTTTGTTCATATTTTTAATTATTTTATGGTTTTAATTCTCCTAACGGTTTTGTGTTTCATTTCCTAAACTGGCTGATTTCTTGTTTTAATTTGTGAGTCGCCCTCTATATTATTGTCTTATTAAAGTCCACAATATCTAAGTAGTCCAAAAAATAAAAGACCTGTTAATTTCTCTGAGGTTGGATTAATGTTACAGATGTTTGACTAAGAAAGCATCATTGTCAAAGTTGAGACAAATTCATGTTTGCTGTTCTGCTAGAGCCCTTCTAGACTTCATTGTTGACTTTCTAAGATTTGGCAAAGTTATAATCTACATATTCTGCAAGGACAACTCTATAAGCAAATCATTTGTCAGGCTATTTCTAGTATTTATTTTAGTTTATCTTAATTTATCTTAGGGAGCAATTCCATCCTGTGAAAGCATTATGTCTACAACATTCTTACTCTTCACCTTCTGATCTCCCAAAAGAGACGGAGTTGGGAGTTTACCCATGTGAATCTTACCTTGGTGTTTTGGTTTAACTCACAGCAGAAAGCTAGCCCTCAACAGCTGTTCCCTCACCCTTCCCCACCCAGTGTGATGGGGGAGAGAAGTGAAGGGGGAAAAAGAAAAGGAACAAATAAACAAGTAGAACTTACGGGTTGAGATAGGGAAAAAAATTACTAAGACAGCAAAAGGAATAAAGATAATAAAAATATAAAATGAATAAAAAGATAATAGTTGGGACTAGTGATATACAAGAAGGCAATTTCTCACCCATCCAGAAGCAGGAAGAGAGAGAAAACCATCTCCGTTCCCCAAAAACAGGAAGAGAGACACTTGCTCCAGAGGCAGGAAGAGAGCAACTTTCTCCAATTACCTCAGTTTATGGGCTCCTTTTAAATGATGTTATATGGCATGGAATACCCCTTTGGTCAGTTTATGTCAGATATCCTGGCTCTGTCTCGTCCCAGCTTCCTAATTCCTCCTTTACAAGCAAAAAGTACAAGGAGATGAAATGCATTTGACTATGCAGCTTCATCAAAATCACAACAAAAGCACAGTGAAAAGAAGGGCTCTACTCTAGCTGAAAACCATGACACTTGGAAGGAGGAAATAAATAAATAAATGATTCTTCCACATTATTTTCTTGCTTCTCATAGGTTTCGTCTTTTGCCATTCTGTTCCCTCAGCTTAAATATCCAGAAGGAAGGAGCAATGTCATGATTCCAGAATACTTGAAGAAATGTGCCAATTTAACCTAACATAATTGCTTCAGAACCAAATATTCCAGGGAGACATATGCAAGCACTGCCAGTAACACAGTAAAGGTTTCAACAGTGAAACCACTAGAAACACTAACAAATTCAGCCATACCAAATAGTAAAAATCAGAAATCAGTTAATTTCTGTTCTCGTATTTGAGAAGACCATATAAAATGCTCTAATATAAAACAATATATATCAGTTTATTTCTCACAAAAACAGAAATTCATTATTTTATCCCTTTTCTGATTTTTCTCTTGATAAAGGACAGTAGACACAATTTTCCTTCTGTTAAGCAGTAAGATCGTGTAATTAGGTTTTAGTATTTTTTTTTTCAGCCTGCATAATCTGGTAAAAGATGTATTCCTTTAAGAGCATTTTACTAATACCATTTAGTCTCAAAAATGATACATTTCTATATATTGAAAAGGACAGCACTTCTGCAATACATCAGTGAAAAAAGAGACATGCTACAGAGAACATAAGCTGTGTAAGTTCTTTACTAGAGGTACAAGTGACACTTCTTGACACATTGCAAAAGCTCCCTGGGACTTTTGATGCCGTAAGCTAATTTCCCTTCTCTTTTTGATTTACTTTGCACAGAAGATTCCCTTTTTTTCCTTTCAAATATATTCACTAATTTGATCCAGACATCTACAAAATTGTTACAAGATATTCTTAGAAATAATGTTAAATAAAAGACAGTGTCTTTCTAATGAAGATACAGGAATTTTAAAATGATGTTTATTTACATTTTCTCTTACCAGATGACTCATATAACATATAACTGAATTATTACTTTTAGGGTTCCATGAGTATATCATGATTGTAGTTTTTTTTTTTTTTTTAAGATGAAAATAGGAGTTGAAATGTAGAAAGATACAATAAGAAATAATAATAAGAAGAAAAGGAAAACAGGAAAAGTATCTCAAGGCCTGTTATCCTGCTAGTTTCTACTTAAAAGAAAGGACAGAAATAATACTTAGGAAATGGAAGAGAATTTTTGTTGGATTAAGTAGAACAAAAGAGCTTTCCTTACTCTTTATGGTCTTGTACATTGCAGCTTCCTGGTTTTAATTCCTATTTTCCTTTGCAATCATTTTATTTTATTGGGCATTTCCTTATTTACATTCTATTGTCACAAAAGTGACTTGGAACATTTCAAGACTGGGGAGGAAACAAGACCCAAGTGTAGATTTAGTAAGATTTTAATCAAGTTTAGTCATGACCTTAGAATCATAGAATGGCCAGGGTTGAAAAGGACCTTAAAGATCATCTAGTTTCAACCCCCTGCTGTGGACAGGACAGCCAGCCACTAGACCAGGCTACGCAGAGCCCCAGCCAGCCTGGCTCTGAATGCCTCCAGGGATGGGGCATCCACAACTTCTCTGGGCAGCCTGTTCCAGTGCCTTACCACCCTCTGAGTAAAAAATTTCCTCCTAATATCTAACTTAAATCTTCCCTCTCTTAGTTTAAAACCATTCTTCCTTTTCCTATCACTATCAACCCTTGTAAAAAGTCACTCCCTCTCCTGCTTATAAGCTCCATTCAAGTACTGCAAATCCACAATGAGGTCTCCCTGGAGCCCTCTCTTGTCCATTCTAAACAAGCCCAGTTCCCTCAACCTTTCTTCATAGTAGAGGTGCTCCAGCCCTCTGAGCATCTTCATGGGTCTCCTCTGGACCTGCTCCAAGAGCTACACATCTTTCCTGTGCTGGGGATCCCAGGCCTGGGCACAGTACTCCAGATGTGGTCTCACACGGGCAGAGCAGAGGAAAACAGTCACCTCCCTCTCCCTGCTGGCCACCCCTCATTTAATGCAGCCCAGGACACAGTTGGTCTTCCTGGCTGCAAGCGCACACTGCTGGCTCATGTCCAGCTTCCAATCCACCAGGACCCCAAAGTCCTTCTCTGCAGGGATGTTCTCAGTGAGTTCTTCTCCCAGTCTTTACACATACCTGGGATTGCCCTGACTCAAGTGCAGCACCTTGCACTTAAACTTGTGGTCTTGAGGACACTCCTCCACTAGAGAAATGAGAGACAAGAGAGCCCCCTGTTAAAATTTGCAGTAGCTTACATGCTATTTCCATCACGATGTTATGCACACACATCCACTCATATTACTACACCAGTCCTAACTCTGCAAATTAGCTTCCCTCTTTTTCATGCACAGTGGAGCTGCCAGCATGGGACAGGTGCAGACATTAAGTTGTCTCCAGTCCTCCATGTTTGTGACCTGAGACCTTGCTCTTCTCAAAAACTATCTCAGAACAGGATTTTTGTTATTTATGTCACATAATTGGTTTGTTGTTCCTGGTACATCCCAGAAAGCACTCAAGTACTGCAGCTCTAGGCAGAGACAAAGCAAGCAGTTTCTTAACTTCTGGGCAGAAAGTCAACCATTTTGTTGCAGAGCAGTTAACGCTTTCATCATACTGTTACAGTCCTTTTCCTTTCAGTTCAATCTTAAATCTCTCAGAGACTATATTAATATCAAGTTTTTATTTGATTACTTGCAGGTACATTTAATATTTATTATTTATATCCAAAGTGAGAAATAGGAAGAGATGGAAAAGTAAATGCAACCCAAAGCAGAGAAATATTGACTGAAATCAGAGCTTTCTAGGAGATAGTGATAAGTAAGAGGTAACACACAAGTGCATATATTCCTCTATAGTTGGGAAAGTTCATCAGAATAAATTCTCCGTAACTACATCATTTAGGGAAGGGGAAACTTTAGAACTCTACTAAATTACTTTCCTGATATCCAGCACTCACATTACTTAAATATAACATGCATCTCAATTTTTTTTTTTAAATTGAAAATAATTAGAAAAAGAACAGAATAATAGAAATTGGAATGTCCATTTAGGGGTCATGTAGACCAGAGGTCTGCCCAAAGAAAGGCCAACAAGGTTAGGTTGCCCAGCTCAGTTTTGGTATCTTCAGGGACAGAAGTTCCACAACTTCTCCAGCAGCTTCTCAGTGTTTCTCATGTCAAAAAACATCCTCCCCAAAAAACATCCCCAGTACTAAATGGAGTTTCCCATATTGAAACTTGGGTGTCTATTGTCTCTTGTCCGATTACTATACACCTTCAAGAGGAGTCTGCACCTGCAAAAAAAGCCTGTCTGCACTTTCCTACTAGGCAGCTGAGCACAATTAGATCTCTCCTCACTTTAGACCCAACTTTCAGAATCTCCTCAGGCATTACTTACCCTAGCCTCTCACCATCCTGGTGGCCCTCCCCTGGATTTTATACAGTCCATCAATACGCATTTTGTACTGGGGAGCCCAAAACATGTCCTGCAAGTGATGAGTGGATGGGAACAATCACTGCCCCAGACTTATTGGCATTACCATGGCTAGTACAGCCCAGGCTCACCTTCTGTTCTGGAAAGACATATTCATTTATGTGCCTTGTCCACTAGGATCCCAAGTCCTTTTCCACAAAGCTTCTGTCTAGCCAGTCAGCCACTATCCTGTTCAGTTTTATGGGGTTCTTCCATTCTAGGACAAGAATTTTGCAGTTGCATATACTAAACCATAAGCTGTTACAAATTTATCATCCATCAACGATGAGCATTCCTTTCTTTCTATCTTTGTACTGTCAAGGCACTAATAGGACTTAATTGACCTAATTGACCTCACATGTGACTCCTACATGTGCTTACAGAACCTGTGCCCATTTTAGTTCAGGCTTGGGTTGCAATAAACTCTGTTCCTTAGCTGTTGGTAGAGCTTCCTAGTTTGACTTTTAATTAGGTTTGTAACTCTTCCTGATGATCATTGGATTGTCAGTGGAACCCATCCTACTTTGCTAACCTGTCTGGGATGCTCACTGCTGCTGAGGACATTGCTTGGCCTATGCTGATGATGCTCTCTTCTCCCAGCTCACCTTCCTTTAAGCAGCAGTGTAACTCTTGCTATTAGTGGATATGCTCTTCGCAGAATCTGTGTCTGTTCAGTGCAGCCATCTAGCCATGTGTGCTACTTTACCACGTCTCTGTAATCCTGCTAAGATTGCAGTGCTGCATTGCTACTGAATTTTGAAATCCTCTTCTGTTGCCCATACTTATACATGTCTACAGTGACACTTGAAACAGGCCCATTGATGTTTTGCCTTCACATGAGAAGAGTGGAGTCCTCCCTCAGGCACTCTCATTCCTTCTTTTCTCTGTAATCATCATCCTTTGGCAAGTATGATTTAAAGCCCTGCAGTCCAGATACAGAAGTTGCTGTCAAATATGCACTTTTCTTGCTTTGTCAGATGAACTCCTGCATCTCCAGCAGCCCTCATTTCTTAGGGAGCATCCCCAGGTTAGAAAAGGTGACGACCTACACAAGCTTTACGGACAGGTGTTGTTTCTGACTGTTCTGAACACTGTTTCTGCCTCTTCATGAATGTTTTCCCTTTATTAGCAGTCTAAGAAAATGACACCCGGATCCATTCCATCTGCCTTTAGTTTACCTTGAGGTAAAAGATATGACACAGGATATAAGTGAGGTGAAAGAATTTCTGCAGTGTCATCTGGAAGTCAGTCAGAACATCTCAAAAGTCACTGTATGGGTATAACTGCAATTGTCCCACAAATCTGTAAGTTTTGGAAAGTGTTCACTTGACTGTTTCCTGGAAATCTGGTTGTCTGGTGATTTAGAAGGAAGCTGAATTATTCAGATTTTTCTTTTGAATTGAAAACATGGCAGCCACCTTGTCAAGTGTTAAAGAAAAATAAATATCCTGAATATCAGACCAGTTTGATCCCCCCCAAAAAACCATCCCAAATCATTAAGCAATGATACAGCTATTACTAAAATGAGTTCTATTGTAATGGAGGCATTCGATTGCACTGAAAATTAATGTATTTCTTTGTGTCTTTTATTTAAAACAAACAAACAAAAGAAAGTAAAATCCAACAGGAGCTTAAATACTTAGAAGATTCTTAACTAATAGTGATAATGAGCTTTGTGGGTAATTGGTGTTGAAGAACCAGTTATGCCCATGAGGAATAAATTATAGCTGTTAGGACCCCTTGTAGACCATTTTTCCCTGAAAATGACAAGTTACAGATGTAGGGAAATAAATAAATAAACATCCCCTGTAGATATGAGCCTATGATGCTGTGACTGATTCATTTTGCCCTCTCTGTGAGTCACAGCATACCCTCAGACCATTAATTACCAGAAAACTCCTACCTACAGGATAAAAGCATTTCCATGAAATGAACCAGAAGCATACGTAAAAGGGTACAGCATAAGGAAATACTTCTATTGCATTCAACACTTGAAATGCTTGTTATGTGCATTAGTTTTACTTGATGAGTAATAAAGGCATTATTAGCATTTCACTGCCTTTTCTTGATTCAGTGCAATAGCAAATAAATTAGTATTATGTAAAGAAGATAAAGAATGTTTGCTTTATGCTCTCAGAGATACAGTACTTTTCAGATTTAAGAAATCTGCAATTTGCAGCACTGTAGGTAGAGTGAAATGAACAAATAAAACAAATCTTCTGAGGATTCACATTGAGAACATATTTGATTTGTTTCATTGAGCATGATTCTTCAGTGCTGTTTGCATTTACAGAGAGGTAATGTATCACATTTATAGTTATGATCTTTCCTTTATTAATTTTTAAAATATTCTTTTGGAAAACAAGCAAACAAACAAACAAAAACCTTAAATTTTATGAGAACTACTTTATATAAAATGTCATAATGACATTAATAAAAATGTCACAACCTGTACATAATATGAAATTCTCTACAGATGAATTTTTAATATATTTGAATTTTCTGCTGGACTTTTACACTGAGCACAGTTGGATTAAATGATTTCTCAGAGTTCCTTAAGGATTTCTTTTTCCTTAAGGATTTTATTTTTGTGCCCTATAGAATGGCAATCTATATGAATTTATACCCAAATCAAATAATTTGAAATATTTTAAATTTAAAAATATGCATGAATGTACTAATATCTCATTTTACAAGTAATTATTTTCATCAACAAAGCAAGTACACGATCTTTTAATTATCATGTTAAAAAAGGGCTAGGTTCAATGAGAACAGAAGGCTTGGCACTTTCTGAAAATTATAAGCTTTTGAAAATGTTTCAACTTCAGCATCCATCACTTAAGTAAATTAATGTTCATACTCATAAATAATGTGATTCATTGGCTTAATAATGATACTTTTCTTCTTCCTTCTATCAACTTTAGTAAGAATTTTGCAAAACAATAAGCAAGAAATGTGATTTGAAATGATAGTCTGGATTCAGTTTGTAGCCCAGAGCAAGATGTTTCTCTGTGATCTAATTATGCCAAAATGTTTACACAGTACCACCATATACATGCATTTTCTTGATCTTGATTCAGCAATATGAGTCGATATACATTTGCTATGTTGTAAAAATAGATTAATAGAGAAAGAGCCAAAAAAATGTAACCAATAATAACTGTAACACCATACACCTTGTCAGACTCTGATATCAATTAACATTTCCTCTTGAACCATAACTGCTCTCTAAAATAGATGGACTCAGGCTTATGGTGAAAGTTTGTTACACTGCTCCAGAAAATTTAGACTCTTGTGCTTATTTGTTACTTCAGTCCTGAACTTCAAGAAAGACCTGATATGACTAATCACAAAGTTAATAAACAAAATCATAAAATTAACTTCTGTAACTGTATTGCCATGATTTTTATCATGTTACCCTTCATGAACATGGAATTAATTCTATGTTCTTAACATCAGCTAGACCCATGGAGTTATATTCATTTGTTAATACGGATATCTCTGTTAAGTTACAGAATATATTAAGATACCTAAGAGCAATGTGACTTCCAAGTTTATAGCATTTTATATGAACTACATTTAAGAACTTCATTGTCATAACTCCCTTGCAATATTACAGTGCATGTATTAAGTGAAGTTGTACTACTGCAAGATATTGTATGTTAAGGATAGTTTAAGAGCCAGTAAATATCATTACATGTGTTTTATTTTTCTTCTTGAGCAAGTAAAGTTTTAGGTCTCAGCAAGTTTTACTCTCAATTTTCAGAGATCTGTAGATGTTTCATATGCTGTTAGTACTACAGAGGAAGCACATCTAAAATCTGCCAGAACAACTCATTTCGACAATATGAGTACATACTATATGACAAGTTGCAATTTCATTTTTATTGCCCTGGAGAACTTTTCCTCTGTGGAATATTATGGAAAATGGAAGAAGGAAACAGAAGTCTTCAGGGGCCTAGAAGAGGAATAAGCCCACCAGAAAGGCTTGTTGAAGCACAAAATAAATATTAACAAAAGCAAAACAAAATAAAGAAACAGCAGCTGAGGCAGAAGTAAGACATTAGGTAGTGTGCACTTGAAAAAAACAAAATAATACTTTCTGCAGAAAACAGATCATTGTTTACAAGCTGGTTGTAGATGCAGACTCAGGTAACAGCACGAGAATTACTTTTCAGCTTGCTGCCCTTTGTGTTCTCCAACAAAAAAGGTCAACAATAAATTCAGAATTTGACTTGTAAATAGTTCTGCTTGCTTATTTGCTGACAGAGATTCAAAATATACACTGCTGTACTAAAGAGTCTTCACTCAATCTCTTAAAGAAAAAAAAGGAAATCCAGTGTCAAAGTTTTACCAGGCAGCTTGCTTTCTGTTGTTATGCGTATGACAGTGTCCAATGGTTAGTCCCAGACTGAAGCATACTGGCCTGTTGGTGCAGTCTGCTAGTCCACTATCAATAAATAAAGAAGGATCAAATACATTCTTTTCAAAGTTCAGGCTGTTGAGATAGTGCTCCAAGAACACCCTATAATCTCTTCTCAACATTAGAGATGAAAATGTTAATTTTTTGAAAAAAGTTTGTGTTTCTATACAAAGTGGTAAGTTACAAATGATTACCCGTCTTGATTTGTTACTACATTGGGAACATGATGAATTATGTATTTAATACCAAAACAAATAAGCAAATGAGAATTCTCACTTGTCTTTGGAGGCTTAAATTTAAATGTAATGCTAATGTGCATGTATTGTGCATACTCTGATTTCCAGAACCTTCACTGTTGTTCCAGTTTGGTGTGTAAGATCTACTGCTTAAACATTTCACGAGACATAGGATTTAGAGACTATTGAATAATTAAAAAGAAGTCTCTTTAAAGTCAGATTTTATTAGAAATATATGTTGGTAAAATTATGATAAGTTTTTTACTTTAGTTTTAGGGTCGATTTTAATATATCAGTGTTCAACTGTTTTGAAGGGATAGGAAAATTCTTCAGTGTTTTGTGGTTTTGTTCCGAACAAAGATGGAGGAAAGAAAATCTTGCTTTATTCGAATAAAGGGAGAATTCACAGGACATTTTCTGTGGGGTCTCTCAAAATGTAGGAGACGCAGCTCCCTTTTTATCCCTACTGCCCGATCCACAGGTGGCCCTCCTCCTTTACCCACTGGCTAAGGTACTTGGCATTTACTGACTTCCCAGCACCCACCTATACAAAGATTTACAGTTTTGTTAGAAAAAGCAGTGAGAAAGTTTACCAAAGCATTATTGAAAAAGCCTGAACTGAGCAAGCTTAAAAGAGACAGTCTGCAGCTGCAGCTAACTGTTATCAGAAGGGATAGTGTACAGGTGCAAAAACAAGTACTGAAAAGAAATACATTAATTGGACTGTCCTTAGTGCTCTCTCAGAATTGAATGTTTGGGCCACAGACACCTTTCTCCTTTCTTTTACTCACTCTACTTGTAAAAACCTTTCTTTTATTCACTCTGTAAAACTCCTATCTTTGTAAAGACATTTTTCTCTTTTCCACTCAGAAGCAAGGTTATGAACAATATGGAAAAACTGTAATAATTTCCCTCATTGTTCTTTGTGTAACAGTTGCTTTAGGTAACTTCGAAGTTTACAAAAGGAGGATATGTGTGGAATACGAGGTTTTTTAAGAAGAGTGGCTGGTAAAATACAGGAAATGTTCCCTTGTATATGAGATGCAAAAGTTGGAAAGGTACTAACCTGTTTAAATGTTCGTGTTGAGAATAAAAAGGAAAAAAAAAAAAAAAAGAAAAAATGTTCTGCCAATAATCTCTGTACTCTGTAGACTCTGAGTGTTCAGAACACATCACAACATAAGAAAGTATATGAAGACATCTATGAACCACAGATGTTCTTGATATCTAAATACACAGAATGCTTCACTTCGCCTAAAAATAAATTTCAGCAATGTTGACACTACAGTCTAAGCTAGTTAATTCAGTATGTTTCTTCAAAAAAATCGGCACTGTTG
>VXAV01006881.1:43505-57835 GCA_013399715.1 Alectura lathami | reverse complement strand
AGTTACTTTTTATTCCTTTCATTTATTGGCTAAAGTGCTCCATTAACTTGTTTCAGTGTTATGTTTTTAGAACCTAAAGCTGCTCTGCTGAAATACCCTTGATACAGTTTCTCCTAGGAGGAAAGAAACAATTGTTGGACCATTGTGTCTGTGCTGCATATAGGTTTGAACAAACAGTATGTTGGGGTTCAATCAAAATGATAATATTTTATTTCAACAATCTTTGCATTGGTAGTTTATAATGTTTACTACATATATTCCACATTGACATTTATGCTCCTACCCAACTCCAGCAGAAGTCATTTGAAGGCTCAGCGAGTGTTGGATCATCTGAACTAAAACTGTGTTCTTTGATTTTGCTTGAATACATAGGTAGTTACTTCTGTTTTATACCTGCATGAATGTCTTTCTTGGACCCAGATTTCCTATGTAAATGTTACAATGAATAAAAATTCACTTCCATTAATATCTACCTTTGTGGAAACCTAATTTCCAGTCAACTCATTAAATATATCTGTGAAAACCATTAGAAATTATGTTTAAAAACACCCAAGAAAACTGAAAATTGTATTTCAGGAAATGCTTGTCTAACATTTTTTTTCAAGTGTTCAAAGCCTCACTTCATCCCATGAAAACCAATCTTATCTTTCCATAAAGGTACAAGTATATAACTGGTCCTCATTTATTGACTTATATTGCCTTTGTCAAGTCTGATTTCTTTCTCTTGTTTTGTAGCATTCCAGGGCTCCCTCTTTTATGCATAGCAATATTCCTTTTTAACAAGCAGACAAACAAATAAACAAATTTATTCTGGTTTACTGACCAGTGAAACTGTATAAGACTTAGCATAGCTTTAGTTTCTCATGTAGTGTTAAGTGAAATTTAGTCTTTGGTGTTTTAAAGGATTTTATTTGTCTGATAGACAAATCAGTATCATACTTTCAAACTAAGATGCTTTAGTCTTCCTCTTACCACTGCCTTCTGTGTTTGTGGTCCAGGTAGATTCTTCATATTCATGAATGATGTTGGATTGGGATCATTCATTGAGAGTTTTTGGATTCCATGCACCTCTGTTGGGACAGGAACTCCAGCTGTCTGCCTGCTGCTCAGAAAGCCCAGATAAAAAGCCATCATACAAGTGCAGCTCATGTTTGATGACTGAGCTGCCCAGAACATACTTTGCACACACTGACCAGCTGCCCCCTCCTTCAGCTGTCAGATTTGCAGTGGACATCAACGGTAAACAGTGGGTGCTACAGTTCTGTCCACAACAAATACAAGTGCCACAAAACTGTGCAGAGTATTCACTTGAACTTATTGTAGATGGAGACATGCCATTCAGCAGCCTCTCTGTAGAGACATGTCTACAAGAAGGTGGACACGTTGTGAGCCAGCCATATGAAGTGCTGGCCTGAGGCATGTAGTCAAATCCTTGAAGGCACCTTGGAGTGAAAAACAGCAGTAAGGAATCTGCTCAAGAGATAAAGAAGAATTCTAACCAAAACAAACAGGATGTATCGAGATCGAGTCCTGCCAATCACCGTGGCCTTGAGGGTGCGTGATAGCCTCGTTAAAGCCTCGTGAAAGTCAGCCTGAGCCAATTAAGTTATTTATGTGCGCATGTATCTGTTTGTAGTGTGTATTAGGAGTTGCTGAGAATAATAAAAGGTCTTTGCTTAATTCCCATGGAATCGTGTGCAGAGCCCAGGACTTTTGCTTAATTCCCATGGAATCGTGTGCAGAGTCCAGGTCTTTTGCTGTATTCATATTGGATCGTGTGCAGAGTCCGTGTTTGTGTAGCCTATGCTCCCACCACACCTCTCCCTTTACTTTTGGGATGTTTAAAAGCCAAAATGACACTTATCTATCTGTAATTTTATCTGTTCATCTTTGCAACATTGCAAAGAGCTATAAAACCACTGCATTGACACAGGGAGAGAACAGCATTCCTGATAAAAAATGAGTGACATTTAGACAAAATTCAGGCAAATCTGAAATTCTGCTTCTCCTTCTGACCAGCTTCTGTCTGTTTTGCAAGGCTTCTGAACTCGAATATGTTTCTTCTAATGTTGCTTACTTTCCGTCACTGAAAATATACAGATTTGTCTCAGACTACACAAGGCTAAGGACTTAACAGATACTTCTACTTAAAAATACTGCCAGGAAATTTGTCTTATTTGCAGCTATATTTCCTCAGCTGGTATTTTCACCTTACATCCATTGATTTGTTTTTTCTCACTAAAATAATAGAATCAAAGAATATCCTGAGTTGGAAGGGATCCACAGAGATCAAGTCCAACTCCTGGCTCCGTACAGAACCAAACAAAATTCAAACCCTGTGTCTGCAGTGTTGTCAAATGCTCCTTGAACTCCAGCAGCCTGAGGCCATGCTCGCTGCCCTGGGGAGCCTGACCACCCTTTTGGTGAAGAACATTTTTCTAATCCCCAACCTGATCCTCCCCTGGTGCAGTTCCATGCTGTTCCTTCAGGTCCTATTGCTGTCCCCAGAGAGCAGAGCTCAGCACCTTCTCCTCCATTCCCCTGTGAGGAAGCTGTAGGCTGCCATGAGGCCTCCCATCAGCCTCCTCTGCTCTGGGCTGAACAAATCAAGGGATCTCAGGCACTCCGCAAATGTCTAGCCCTCTAGGCCTTTCACCATATTCATAGCCCTCGTTTGGATACTAATAGTTTTATGTCCATCTTATGTTGTGATGTGATATAATGCTGATACACTTGACAATTTCTTCTAAATCACAGAGACAGGGAGGAGTAAATAGTGAATACATTATCAAGACAGCAAAGTATACAGTAAAACTGTGGTGTAATAAAGTGTAGTAGCATTGGAAAGAATTCTTCATCATCTTTAGTCTATACATGTAGGCTACATTGAGTAACACTTTCCACTCCTCCTGTTGAAACCTGTTCCTTTTGGTTAAAAAAAAAAAGAAATGTGTGAAATAATAAGAAAAGAAATAAAACAAATTTTAAAGTGAATCTCTAGACTAGGAATTTTCTTACTTCTTTGGGTGAGAGGAGTTGAGTTTGCACCTTAGACCTTTTGTATATAAGCTAGTTCATTCAAAAGAAGGTCTTGGAGAAAGAAATAGGACCAGGACTCATTTTTTTCAACACAAGTGCTCTCATTAGTAGTCTATGGTCTAATTCCCTTGGTGTCTGTTTTTTAGGGTATTAACTTTTCAATTTTTTACATAAATGTTAAAAATTTGATGGGAATTGTTGAGAATGTCAGACCTATCCACTACAAAGACTGCACCTCAGAGAATCAACTGGAAAATTACTGTGCCTTTTAAAAAACATATATTAAAAAATTCTCATCAACTAAGGAAATAATTGCATTGATGTAATGTTCTTTTTCTTCTACCTAGGAAAACTGTATTTCTCTATTTATCCAAATCTATAATTTAAACACTCTTTTATTGTCCTATGTAATTTTTATATAATTGAGAGGATAGTCATTCCCTGTTACATCGTTTATTTAAGTCTTAACAGAAAACTGTTAATGGATTTTAGAACTAATATTAAATTAAGGCAATTACCTTAGAACTAGAATGCATTATAATTCTTAGTGTAATTTAATTAACAAACAAACGAACAAGTAACCTACCCTCCCCCCAAAATAAAAAACTGAACAAAACAAAAAACATGAGGCAGAAAGAAATAGAATAGTTTCCACTGCATCATTTCAAGGAAGTGCTACAGTGCTACATACAAAGAATCTAACTTGAATTAATTGACCAGATTTAATTCTAATAGGTACATAGCCAATTCATATTTTTTGGCTTTCTGTAATTCTTTACATATAATATAAAAGAAACACTCTAGTCACTCTGACACAAGAGGGAAAATATAATGCATTAGAAAATGCAAGTGTTAATACATTTCCAAAAAAATACATGGTATTTTATACACCTGCCAAAACATTAAGGATTTAGCAGCAATGTAGTTTAGAGACATGCAAGTAGGAAAAGCTGAAGATCTCTATTCTGCCAACAGAGTCAATTATTCAACAAAGAGAACATCAGAGAAACTTAATTTTAGAAACTCAATTGTTCTGGCTATGACATCCAAAGACCTAAGAGATTATAGATGGCTTCCAGTTCAGAGTACAGAGTTACAAAGGTAGAAATTAGTTGACTTCACTATGGCAATGCTACAAGTAGTATTTTTATATCTCACGTAATTCACAGAGATGGAAGAAAGTTATTTAAAGAAAAATTAAATTTCACATTTGACATTGCAATAGAAATTTCAAATTTGACTTTCTAATTAAAACATAGAGGTATAAAATTTGAAAATGAAGTATTGTGAAGGTTCCTCAGGCCTGAGTTCACACTGGCAGAACATAATAACCTCTATATAATTAGTATATTGTCAACAAAAAATATTTGAGAGAGGAAAACTTAGAGAATATCTAAAACTAAACAGAAGTTCTGATATACAGAAATTTCTTTGTGCTGATTTTGGTGCAAGATGGCAACAAAAAACTTTTTGTAGTACTTTAGGACATAAAAACCCTCACCCATATTTAAAAAAAAAATATAATTTATGACAAAAAAAAAAATCTTGTAAAAATATAAAACACACCTTTTTTTTTTTTCCTCAAAACTTTGCAGCAATAGACATATTCTTGTATTTTCATCTGTGCAGCACATTGTAAAATTTGAATACAGTGAGCAGGAAAGAACAAACAAAATAACTTACTAGGAACCTCCATCTGGCAGCTCAGACTACTTCTTCATTCCCCTAGTAGGTTCCAAAGATGAGAAGACTGAAGTGAACCTGTATTTGTATGAAGGTGAAAAGAAGAACAACATCTAGATATTTTCTCTGTCATCATCAATCTAATGATGTTCAGTTCCTTTCATTTGTATCTTCAAAATGAAATCAGAATATATGATGTTGGACATAGTACATGATTTATTCAAAATCCAATTCTGCCAATTAACTTTTAAAATTCTGTGATTATATAACAAAGCAGAAAAATAGATTTAGAATCATAGAATCATAGAATTATTTTTAGTAGAAAGGGACCTTTAAAGGCCATCTAGTCCAACTCCCCTGCAGTGCACAGGGACACCTACAGCCAGATCAGGTTGCTCAGAGCCCTGTCCAGCCTGACCTTGAAGGTCTCCAGGGACAGGGAGACCACCTCTCCGGGCAACCTGTGCCAGTGCTTTACAACCCTTAGTGTAAAGAACTTTTTCCTTATATCTAATCTAAATCTTCTCTCTTTTAGTTTGAAACCGTTTCCCCTTGTTCTTTCACAACAGACCCTGCTAAAGAGTTTGTCCCCTTCTTTCTTATAGCCCCCCCTTAAGACACTGGAAGGCTGCTATAAGGTGTCCCCAGAGCCTTCTCTTCTCCAGGCTGAACAGCCTCAACTCTCTCAGCCTGTCCTCATAGGGAAGGTGCTCCATCCCTTGGACCATTTCTGTGGCCCAAATTACATTTAGCTTTCCTGTTATTTTGATATCTTCTCAAATCTTAGGTAGTAAAACATTGTTTTGTGATTGCAAGTGAAATTTCAGCCCTTAAAAATAAGCAGGAAAACAAAACAAAGAAAAAAAAATCAAACCACGAAAATCAATCTATTGGCTGAAATATTATCTTCGTGTGTACCACTTTGTCTCATTCTTCCAGAAAATTGTATATATTTGTATTTGCTCCTGTTTGGCTCATCAGGTAATTAACCCATAGGCTGGTTTTCAAAATCATCAGAATTAAGGTGACAAGTTGGAAAGATAGATGAGAAAATCTGAGATAATCTTCACTGTTAAACTAAATGATATAATGGAAAAAAAAAAAAAAAAAAAACAGAATAACTACATACATATGATAAAAATATTAGTCATAGTGTTGTACATAGTAGACTAGGCAAACATGAATAATATTTATATTAATAAGGAGATTATTTACATGAGCTTGAAAGGTCTTAATGCAAAATAACATTTAAAAAAGATGAAGGTAGTGTGAAAATGTCATATTGAATTACAATTAAATTAATATTAAACTTTTTTTTTTTTTTTGAGGAAAAAAAAATCATGAGTTTTCTAAACTTAATATCAGTGATACTAGTATATAAGAAGTTACAATATAGCCCTAATTTAATAGAAAAAGTACACAAAAATATTGGAATACAAGCACATGCATGATTGAGGCAGTTTCAACTCTATTAAAAAACATGGGAAAGAAATACAATTTTGATATTAGAGGATGGTGGTTTGCCATTGCCCAAAAGACTTGCAAAGAGTTTCAGGCAGTATTAATTTTGCTGGAAACTTGAAATTATTATAGCTCCCATTTCCACAGAGTAACAGTTATAACCATTCCAATTTCTGGACTGGCCATATTATAGTATGAATTGTTAGAACCTGTCCATCTAGATGTTGCTCTTTAGATATTATTCTTCCTCAACCCCTCCTTAAAGGTTAAATAACATAAACTGGGTATAGGGGAGAGGAGAGGAAAGTGTTTGCAAAATTTTGAGCTCTGTTGTGATACTCAGCCTATGCTGAGGACAAAGGGGTTATCAGATTTCATTTTAGTTTCAGAAAAACCACTGTGAGAATTAACAAGCAGGTATGGGGCACTAGGATGACAGTTTACATGATGCTTTTCAAGTCTGATAGGTATGTGCAAAATGAAACATTATAGGATTAATGAGGTTAATGATGTAGACAGATATGTAAAATTGACAAGAGCTGTACATTCTCTTGGAACTTATATACTTTTCAATATTGAACATTGTCTAATATTGTAGATAAGATGATAAGCACAAGTAAGAAAAATTACTGTTGCATTGCGAAAACAAGACAAGAAAAAGACAGCCTTCTTTCAAGGCTTGAATTTCAATTGAATGTGTAGCATAAAACTTAGAATGTTTATGGTACTTCAGTATTTTTAAGGTAACCATTGATATTCTGAGAGATGCTAATTCATGCGATTCATTAATTTTTATTTGGTGTTTAATTTTATTATTTCTTTTTAAAAATAAAGTTCTAACTAATATGGAATTTCACTTTGGATATTTAAATTTTTCTAATTTTATTTCATTACGAATCGTGGTTTTTGAAATGACATTACTTTTGCAGTAGTTTGGAAATTCAGGCAAAATCATTTAGACTTTTCAGTGTTTTAGCAACATGTTTTACACCTTATATTTTTAAACAAGAGTCTCCAGGCTCTTTTTTGTTTCGGTTTTGGATTTTCTTGCACTGAAATATTTCTACAATGAGGTTGTGACATTTCATATTTGCAATTTTTTCAACCAAACACAGCATAATTTGTTTAGCAACTAAAATAACAAAGTTCTGACTATTTGCAACCTGATGTGATCTTTGAGGGCCGTTTCAACCCAAGCCATTCTATAATTCCATGATATGATGATTAACATCAATATGCGCCAGTTTCCTGTCAATAGACGATAGATAATAGTTGATGAAGATGATGATGATAGCTAACTAGCTAGCTAGATGGATAGATAGATAGACAGACAGACAGTCAGACATTCCACAGTGCTCTGAAAGAGTGATTTCAGACATGACTGTAATTAGAACGTATTTTGCCTCTCTTTCTTCTTATATATGTATGGTACTTGTGTGATGTTTCTATTTAACAGAAAAAGTTCTGCATATTTGCCATGCATTAATGTTTATTATTTTGTTCAGTGCTCATTTTGAAGTCTTGATTATTTCTACTTACCTATGTATCTATGTATCTATTTATGAAATGCAAATATTACTTACTGCATATCTTTCTGTTTTTTTTTTTTTATCAACATTTAATGGATTTAAAGATTTTACCCTACAGACTGTATTGCCAAAGAATCAGTAAATGTTCCTGTGCAATGGATATTGTTAAACGGCTTGATTTGCTTTATGCACTGTCCATTTTACTCGGAGACAAAACAGATGTTAGGTGTAAGCACATCACAATCCCTTAATTCTAAAAAGTAGAATAGTTTTTGCATTTCTATCTGCCTGCCTGCCTGCCTTTCTATGTCTGTCTATCTATCTATCTATCAACAGGAAAGACAATACCGTGATAGTCCAAAAGAATTAGATATTTACCACATGAAGACTTTTCCATTTCTTTGTTCAAGTCTCAGCTTGCCTAATCATAATTACATAGATGTTACTGTCTCTAAATCTCTTCTTTTCCATTGCTACTTCTTGTGTTCTTTGCTTTTCAGTCAGTTATTCTCCCTCCTATCTCCTCTCTACATACCTTGTTAGCTTTCACTGCTGTGTGAGCAACATTAGGAAAATATTTCATCAGCTTATAAATTCATCTGAGATTACAGACTCTTTGTGCATAGTCACATGAAGGCTACATTAAGATAGTAGTTAGACTGGTAAAAACATACTCTGACCTGAATCTTTATTTTCTAAGCAGATGCTTTCTTTTGAATTCTTGGAAAATTATTGTGTGTTCTTCTTATGAATTCTAGTTGCTGTTTGTATTGTATGTTGTTTTGCATGCAGTTGCCAACTTATTCTAAAATTTGCTTGTATGATTGGTAACCATCCCTAGAGACTGAGCATTAACTGCTATCCCATTTTAGCCTGTTCACATAAGAGTTCTTCTGTGGTTCCAGTCTTCAAAGTAATCTCATTAATAACTGTACAAATTGTGAAATATAATAAACGATTTGAAGGAAGGTAGAAATATCTAAATTAAAAACAACATTTAGTGGAAAATATTTAATGTTGTTTAAACAGCCTCATTTACACTTTATAGCAACTGCAGATCATTAGTGATATTTAAATATTGTAAAGACTTCATTTCCTTCAGAATAGGTAAAAAAAAAAATAGATAGATTGTTATCTTACTTGATAACAGTGTTTTCTTACTTGATAACAGTGTTTTCCTATTCCCCATTTTTCTGTCAGAATAAAGTATTCACCTTGAACAAAAAACTAGATTTCTCAGTACAGAATTACCTATTGTCATTTGCTATTTGCAACAACAACAAATCTGGGTGTGCTGTCTGTGGATCTACCCATGTATAACTGAGACTTGGGGGAACAATTATTTATGGCCTGATGCTGTCAATTTGTAGCTCCTTCGTTTCTTCTCCATTGCCAGCCCAGTGATGTAATCAGCATGAATCTCCATGCGTACAGAGGTCTTGGTGTTCCTTCGGAATTCTCCCCTAGCTCTTCTCTGCTCTACCTGCTGCTAATTACTGCTTCTCAGGGAAGTACTGTGATACAGATAACACTTCTACCAAAATCTTCGTACTACGGCAGCATGACGATTGACAGCATATATGAATTATCTGGGTTCAGAATACTCCTAAAATTGAGAATATACTATTATTTCATTATCTGTTCACTATTTGCCCATCACTGTAGTCAGCCTTTTTCTTCAGTGATAAAAACACAAGGCACTGTTACTATGTGGCCCTGAAATATGATGTTGCCATAGTAAGAAACATATTTTGAAATGAATTTGCAAAGACTCGGGACTGAGTTTTGACGAGTTTACTCTGTCAGAAACCTTTCTTGACCTGCTTGTAACTTTGTTTTACTTGGTTTAGCTATTCCAGCAATTTCTCTACTTAACCAGGTTCCTATGGCTCGTTTGTTTTACTTTTGTTTTTCTTTGCAGGGCAGAACCATGTTTTTATACAGATAGCAGCAGTAAGCAATTATTCACAGCTCTAACACACCGGTGTAGTGCAGAAGAAAACAGTCCTGGTATGACAGCAAGTATCTCGTGCAGCAGTGACATAGGGTGCAGAGTGGATAGGTACCTGCATATAGGATAAAGGGATAGCACGGACATGGCTATGGGGACCATTAACTACGGTCCACCTATGGGGACTATCAACTATGAGCAATTGATTTGTGGTCAGGTAAGGAAACATAGACCAGGAGCCAAGCAAAACTGTTTTTTGGGGTAACAAACGAAAAAAGAAATAGTATTTAACATATATGAAATGCACCACGTACAGTCAGTTTGGATGTAACAGGCAGCTGTAGATGACAAAAGAAAGACAAGCTCATCATTGTGTTAACAAGCATAGAAAAGTATCTCATATGTGGTCTTCTTCCTACAATGAAGAAGAAATAATTGACATGAACATCATATTCCACTCAGGGAAGAGTTCCAGATACCAGTAACTCTCTGTAACACCCCATATGCCTAACTCAACACCAGAATAAAACATGAGGAACCAGAGGAGCAGGGAAAGGATGAACATAAAACCAGGAAAAGGGGTAGGAAATGAGAACTGCATTACAATTTTAATTGTATTAATATTTTTGAGATTTTTCTGAATAGAAATATAATATCTTTCTTTCCTTTGGAATAGTTTGATCTATACTAGTAATGACTCTTCAGTTGTTCTTACAATAAATATTTGGTTTTACATATACATTTGTGTGTGAATGCATATATACATATGTGTGCATATACTATCTATCTATCGCACTGTTTATCTATCTCTACATGTATACATATATCTACGTATGTTAGGAGGAAATTCTTTATTAAGAGGATTGTGAGACACTGGCACAGATTGCCCAGAATATACTTCAAGTATACATCACTTCTCTTATAATTCTATTACTGAATTCTGGGAATACACTTTGTAAAAAAAAAAGACGCCTAGATTCCATTAATGTTCCCGTAGTAAAATGTCAGGTTCATGGCAATTTGATGAAGTACTTAAATTTTGTCCAAGATCTTCCATCTGTTTCATATTTCCATATGTTTATTGGCTTTTGCATGCTTAAAGCATTGATCTGTTCCATGAGCATGCATAGGTTAGCGTATTTCCTTTACCTCTCTTATATCGGATAATGCCTCTGAGATACTCTTTTTTCGGGAGATATTCTTCCTCAAATTCTCTTACCTGGCAGTTAGATCTTGGTATCCAGGAAACAGAAAGTTCAAAATAGGAGCAAGGTAACAATTGCTAGTATGTTGAGATATATGAACACTCTAGATTCAGCTTTACACAAAAGAAGATTTGTTAGGCTAAGCTATTGTTGGTAACATATAAGATTTTGATTTTTGGAGGCCTCTGCTATAAGATAGTCAAGAAATGGAAATGTCATTAGACTAAAAAAGTTTGATGTGTTAACTGACTATAAGTAAACAAACAATGTGATCTCCCTATGAAAAGCAAGTCAAATCTAAACAAACGCAATCTTAGTATATATCAAGTCAAGCATTGCTAGGAAATTGCCTCCAGCAGTGAGAAAAGCATGAGGCAAACCACCTCTAAGAAGTAGATATGTGCACTATGTACAGAAACCTCAAAACTCCAGTGATTGTCACTGTGTGCTGAGCATAATGCTTCAGCCATAAGATTCCGTGCTAGAAAGTATGCTTGATCTTGAGACAAGAAATGAGATTATGGACTGGTACTGAAACCTAAATAGGAGCTAACTTACCAGCCAGATTCTTAACTTGCTACTGAGAATTTCTCTCCTTGTTGTTGTTGTTCCTTTTCAGGCATTCTGATCTATGTTCAAAATGTCAGTGAAGGCTCATATCTACATATTCAGTAGACTTCTAGAAAGAAAATGAAATAGGTGGAATAAAAACTGAAAATGACACTATAAGACCATGCATATAGCATACTTACTGATTTTAAAAATCCTGTACTACAATCTGATAAAATGCAGAACAATTTTCTAATTATTTCTTTCTGGAACAAAGTTTCCTGAACTTTGAGATATTATTAAGATAAGAAAATAACACAAGATACTGGTAAAATCTTTTCCTCTTGATTTATAACACAGCATCCATTTAGAGCTAAATGAATGTGCATGCTGCCTTTGTCCCTTTTTGTTCTTTGGCTTTGTTAGCCAAATAAATGGTAGGTTGATCTTAAAATCCTGCAATAATTTATAAAATGTTGAATTTCATTTGCATAATTTCTGATTCTTCAGGTGCTTTTTTCATCCTTGGCCTCAATAATGATAAAATTCATTTAGATATATGATGTTACTGAACTGTAAATTTAAAGAAGCCAAAAGATGTAAAATAAGACTGCAGGATTCAAGGAACTGCCATTTGGGACAGCTGACATAGAATACCTTCTGTCCATTCTAACACAAATTTACCCTAGTTTCATTTAGGACGGGTACGACATCATACAGACTTTTGTTTACTTCAGGATGAGGATGTGTAAAAAGGCTGTTGATTTTAAATACCTAATACGTAATAATTCGTTTTCCTAGGACAACTTGTTAATAACTATAACCTCAGTTAGCTGTTTCACAAATCCAAATCACATCTGTCTATTTACTATTCTCATGTGAGTGAAGTTCCATAACAATTGGGACATATTTGAGTACTCATATAATATTTCATTCTCTGAACAAACTCATTAGTTTCACTGTAAAGGCTCTCAAAGACTTCGATGAGCTGTGAAATTGAGCTCTACCCTTGTACTTTTTCAGTATGGGTTTCATCACAGACATTTGTACAGCTGTTTTGTTGTATGAATGTTTGTGGAAGAGCTTTTAATTCACCTGGATCCCCGATACTCATACGTGAAGGATCATATTCATAATCCAACCATGAAACATGAAATTACTAGTGGAGCTTGACAAGGAAAAGTTGAATGAAGGTTGTGCAGAAAAGACAGCCCTTAGGCTTGAGGCTCCCTTTAAAGTCACATCTTTTATCATTTTTGATATAGATAAGAGTATTTATACCCAATGAATATCATGGCTTTTATCCTTATAAATACTAAATATTAATTGAAATCAATGAAGCTGTGTTATTCTATTGTGTTTTAAGATTTTATCCTTCAGGTTAAGGAGAGGAACACTATTTGAATGGATTTAACCAAAAAAAAAAACCTAAAAACAGGGAAGAAATATAGAATCTATTTCATTGTTGAAGAAATATCTTATTTTAGGACAGTACTATGAATTTCTGGTGACTTAATTGTGATTTCAATGTTGTTTCTCAGTAACAATGCAGAGTTTGAAGGCCATGGACCGGCACTGCAGCACTTTGTGATGTTCACCTTCTGAACCTTAATCAGCAGCCAAGCAGAGGAAAGCAGGGATAAATTTTTTTTGAGAAATACTGTAGTAAAACCCAGTAACAGTAGCAATGGAAACATTTGGGAGAAGGAACAGGAAAGAGGAGTAAGTTGTGTTAATGACACAAATGGAAAAAAAAAAAAAAAAAAAAAAAGGGCCTCTTTATCAAAGTCATTTNNNAAAAGAGGCCTCTCTATCAGAGTCATTTTTCTCTATATAGTCTCCAACATCTTGGAGACAACTGTTGGCATGTTCAGGGTCTGCCTGTACTTCGTACTTAGGGAGGATGTTGAGTCACTAGATTACAGCCATGTGACTAAACAGCAGCACACGTGAGATGACCCAGTATGATAAGATAACAAATACTCTCAGTCTGTGTTTTATAAAACCCTTTGATCTAGTGAGAAAATAATTTCAGATCACAACTGATCCATAAGGAAAATGAAGAGGGAGAGAAAGGAGCACCTATAATAAATAGATTCTTTGGTCAGCCAGCTCAGAGATTAGATGCTCTTTGAACAACCTGTCCTTTTTAAAATCTGAGGTCCTTCATGATAAAGAACAAAAGAAAATCTAAGATGTAAGCATTTTTTCTTGCAAATTCTGGCAAAGACAGATTTCAGTAAACAGAAATAGCAAGTTTTGTCTTCCATGGATCTATCTTACCCTTTATATCTTTTTAGCATGTTTGCCTGAACAAAAATCAGGCTAAAGTACAAAGGTTGATGAGAAAGGTACACAAGTTTCCTCCAGAGAATATTTACCTTATTTGAGCCAGAATTTCCTCCACACAAATTGTAAAGTTCTTCAGGACAAGGTCAGCAGAGCCGATAATAATCCTGAGAGAAGTAGATGATTCTTACAAACATACTTAAAAGAGCATTTTTTAAACGGGAAATTGGTGACCCATTGCTAACATCTTTGCAGTCTATAAAAAAGGTTGAACCTAAACAGAATGTACTTTTATGGTATGCGCTCATTTTTGAACCTTTTGTTTGTCTCAGTTTCAGATTCAATGTTCTGTGTTGCAAATTACCTGGTATGACACAGGACAGAGGTACTGCTAAACTATAAACTGTGCTAAAACAGTACCTGCCTAGTTACTTTTGTGTTGTTTATTTTTTCTTCATTTTTTGAGAAAGATATTATATTCAAAACTCATTACAATTGACATTACTTATTTGAATATTAAGTTTTTCATACTGACAATTTACCCTGTTACAGTACTAAAATAAATACATATATATATATCACCTCAAATATCAGTTTATTATAAATCAAAGAAGCATGGTCTGA
>VXAV01006881.1:10651-20831 GCA_013399715.1 Alectura lathami | reverse complement strand
AAAAAAGACTAATCCAAGCATCCAAGACAGGGAATGGAAACAAAGTTGTGTAAATGTGCTGTTTCAGCAATGACAGACTTCAGATCTGAGAGCAGGCCTTCAAGCCTCCAATGCCAAAATAGAAAAGTGAGGGAGTGCCTAAACCCACACAGGTCTGGAAATCCGCCTGACGTATGTTTTAAGATGCTTTGCCAAGTGCTGTTACATCACTGGCAAAATTGTTTCATTTCTTGCAAATGTTCTGACTTCAGTCGGAACTGATCTGCATAACAAAAAATTTTTTCCTGTCAGACAAATGACACTGCCTAAGTTAAAAAGACAGATTTATTACAAATTCAATCTATAAATGCTTATATACTAATTTTTAAATCAAAACAAAGTTTTAGCTTTGCAAGAATCTAGCACATATCCAGTAACATTTTTTGTCAATTTGGCTAGGGAATTCATTACAGAAAGTTGGAATTCAAACAGTTTAATAGTTCAGATCACATCATTATGTTCACCCTCTTCTCTTTCCTATTAAAAAAAAAAAAAAAAAATCATGTTCAATGGCTTTGAGTCATCTCTCTGAGCTCTGAGTCTTGGGCTATGCTCAGCAGGTAGAAAGATCTTAGTTTTGGTAGGCACAAATACAGAAATGACCTTTTAAAAACTAACACGTTATTTTTTTGTGAAATGTTATGACACGGACACCATGAACATTTTCTGATATAAAATTGGCCCATAAAAAAGAAGAAAAAAACTAAAAACACACACACAAATAAAACCACCCTGGCTCATAACTGGTTAAGATTTATAGATAAAGAAATCTTATGAATTTCACAAATTCATATAGTATTACTGACATATCAAGTTGAAGACACTCCCACTCTAGCTAATTAACCTTTTGTGAATTTCATGTAAACTGTTTTTCTGAAACTGCAGTGGTGAGAAATGGCTGATGTATTTTTCACTCTCTTTGCATCAGAAATTAAAATGAACTTTTGCTTTGTATTTAAAGTCACATTTTTCTTGATAGATTCTAGTTACCCTGTACATTTCCTGTTCTCAAGAGAATGTTTACATACAGAAGACTTCAAGAATTTAACATTTCATATGGGGGAAAAAAAAAAAAAAAGGCACTTTTTTCAGACTAAAAAGAAGCCTGAGCTTAGCTGTGGAAGGAATTATTTTCGCTAACATTTCTCTGTAAAACATATTGATTTCAGAGCTGCAACCTTTTCCAAGAAGAATACTTTACAGAATCTTATCCCTCTTTTGTCCTCCCAAGTGCCACTGGAAGAACGTGTTACATTTATTTGTAGTATACACTGAGGGAAAGAAAGAAAAGGGAAATAGACAGCTAGTAAAATTCAGTGCAACAGCAATTCACTCTGTAACAAAGGAGAAACAGTGAATGCGGAATAGAAAACCAGTGAACATAAAATGATTTGTAGGTAGAATTCAAACTGGCAAAACAACTGAAATAAAAACTGAGACTTTTGAGGACAGATTGTTCAAAATGTCTGGATCACACCTGCTGGAAAAGGTATGTTTACGCATGGAATTAGGCTACAGCAAAGCACGATTGTTGTCACCAAGATGAAAGTAAAAGGATATTGGTATCTCCACTTAAGCTATTTCATGGTCAAGTTTTTAAGACTGTCTGCAGTGTCCATGATACAGGAGCCTATGTCTCATCTAGTCCCTTTGCTTTTATGCTCACTACGCACAAAATGTATATTAATCTGAGCTATTTTAGACATCTACTTCAGGGAAAGATGAATGGAGCATTCATATTGCATTAAATAATGGGTTTCATGCACTGCATCTTACTGCCCTACAACTTTGAGAGCAGATATTTTACATTACTATTCTAGTAATACTGACTTCTTTCTCTTCCTTTCAAATCCATAGGACTTTGTAAATCATTCATCAACAACATGGATCATTCCAAGTTTTTTCAAGGTGATAAGACAGTGAAAACTTTGATTAGTTTGAGAATGTCTAGAATAAGACAGTAGACTAGGCTAGAATAGTTTAGTTGGAAGGGACCTTCAAAGATCATCTAGTCCAACTGCTTGACCACTTCAGGGTGAACAAAAAGTTAAAGCATATTACTGAATGCAGTATCTGCCTCTGACAGGCATGGGGCATCAACCACCCTGCTAGGAAACCTCTTTCAGAGTTTGACCACTCTAAGAGTACAGAAATGTTTCCTACTGTCCAGTCTGAACCTTCTCTAGTGCAGCTTTGTACCATCCCTGTGTGTTCTGATATCGGTTCTAAAGGAGCAGAGCCCACCACTTCCATCTGCACTTCCCTCCTCAGGGAGCAGCAGGAAGCAGTGAGGTTTCCTCTCAGCTTCCTCTTCTCCAGACTGGACAATGCAAGTGTCCTCAGCCTCTCCTCACAGGACATGCCTTCCACCTCTGTTACTAGCTTTGTTTTCTTACTCTGGATGTTTTCAAGGACCTTAACATTCTTGTTTTATTGTGGAGCCCAAAACTGCACACAGTATGCAAGGTAAGGGTGCAAGATTTGCCGTTGGCTGTAAGGGCACACTGCTGGCTCATGCTGAGCCTGCTGCCACCAGCACCCCCAGGTCCTCTCCTGCTGAGTTGCTCTCCAGCCACTCATCTCCCAGTCTGTGCCTTTGGCATTCCTCTGTCCCAGGTGCCGAACCTGGCATTTTCCTCTGTTGAACTTCATGCCATTGTAGATCACCCAATGCTCCAATATATCTAAATCTAGATTTTAAAACCAGTAAACAGTTTCACTGTGTCTACCTAGAATTCCCAATTCCATTCTCCTTATGAGCTGCAATAGATCAGAGGGGTATTAGGAACGAAGAGTGACTGGATATGACATTTACAGTGTCTTCCCTGGGAAAGGATTCAGTAATGAGAAAACAAATATATAAGCAACAGATGATGACTACTTCATATGTTCAATAAGAAAAATTTATTTAAGCAATGGCAATTATCAAACAGCTATGGGAAAGTGGTCAAATATTGTATCTCATTAACAAATTCTTGATTAGGACTGGACCCAGAACTGAGTGAAATTACTGGTCTTCCTATTGATTGCAAAGGTTTCTGGTTCTGACCAAAGATACAAAAACCTTCTTGGAAATTATGTTCAAGATGATTAACTTCAGGATGATAACTTTTGCACTCTGCCTAATATCATATTTTTATGTAACAATATTTTTTTAGTAAGAATTTATTCATCATCTAAAATTTTGCAACTAATGTTATTGTCACACTGTATAATAAACATCAACTATACTTTCAAAGAATTTAAATAACTTAGGTAACATAAAAGAAGAGATTAAAAAGAAAATGCCCATCTTACTGTGCAGAGCTTGCCTCAGCTTGGACATGGATTGCCATAAGCAGCATGGGTACACTTTGAAAGAAAAAACAGAGAAGTATCAGATATTGAAAATCTGTTGTCCACACAAAACATAGAAAGTCATCATTTGAGGTAGTGTTTCATTATTTTTTGACTATTCTTGTGCTCTGAAAAGTAACAAAAAAATTAAAAATGAAAAAAAAAAGGATTAGAGAGATAGTCAAACTTTCGTATCTAGAAAGACAGCAGCTAAAAAAAAAAAAAGTATACTGACGAGAATGAGTTAAAATTGTATCTCTGCATTTTGTGCTATATTCTTGTTTCATAATTTACATCACAAGGAAGGGATTTTCTTCATGAATTCTGGCAGTTATAAGACTATAAATGTGTCATAATGAATCTTAACAAGTTGGTAAAAAAGTGTTAAAATAAATCCATACTTTAGTATGAACGTTTGTAATAAATATGAAGTAGCATAACAAGTGTCTAAATACAGATGTCCATTTGCTTTCAAAACAACACTAATCTTGAGTGCAATATATATAAAACTATATGATACTTTGTATTTTGTGAAAAAATATAATTGTTGAAATATTTAATGAATTGAAGTTGTTCACTATGTGCACAGACTATTTTTCTTCATATCATATAAAAAAAAATTGAAAATATCTTTTGTCTCAGGGAGCTTATGATTTGAATATGAAACAAGGCACAGACTTATAATGACAGGCATCTGAATGGAGTAGCTAACTATGGAACAGTCCTATGCAAATCTCTCACGGATTCTTTTGTACTTCCATACACATCTTAATGCTTTGTACTTGCTTAATTTGTTTCAGTATATGGAATCTGTACTTAAGAAGTAAGTTGATTATACTCTGCTGTGTCTTACAAGAAAGTTGAAGAGTTTGTCAGAATTCTGGAGGAAAATGAAACACATTAAACATTTATGTAACATCATTTTTGTTACAATAACAAATTAAAGACACATTTTCAGAAATGCAAGTGTTATCTTCACAGCATCTCTTCTCTGTTCTACTGGTTGGCCATTGAAGTACTGGTAAAAAAAAAAAAAAAAAGAGTGCTATTAATATGCTGTTGGATGAATAAATTATTAACTGACAGTGTATTGATTTTTTTAATATATCAGCCTAAGCTTTCACCAGGCAGTTGCCCAACAAAACTAACAATATTTTTTTATAACGGCATCGAAGTCTAAATAACTGAGGTGCAGACATGCCTCGGAATGTTAATCTGGGTGAGCAAATAACTTGAAATGAGATATAAAAGAACATATCCACATTCATATCTAAGTTCTCCAAGTTTTCTACAAGCATGCTATGCACTGAGTGGAGGATTTCATTTAAACAAATCCTAAATAATCACGTTACTCACAGGCAATTCCTCTGAGTCAAGCTTCTGAGGTTAGCCCCAATGACTATCCCTAAAAAAGTTTGATCTCCAGCACTTACACTGTGTCTGTATATTTATCTTTCAGGTTTTCAAGGCAATTCTTTAAAAACTATAATTTATATGAGGATGGGAAAACATAAAGTTTTAGTAGAAAAAAAAAAAAAAAGCAGTATGAGCATACTTTTCCAATGTATTATGATGTCTTGATTTAATTGTTCAAAGTTTGATTTTTTTTCAAAGACTTAAGCAAGATCTGTGTATTATTAGCAAGGACAATTTCATAGTCTTTGGGGATATAAAACATTATCCTTCCGTACCCACAGTTTTATATGCAAATCAACAAAATCAAAATCAAAGGAAAAATTTTGCAAATGTGATTGCAAAGTCACTGTAATAGGAACCCAGATCTGGATATGTATTAGAAAGAAGAATTTGATATTGAAATGCTATTCTTACTGTGAATCCAACATTTTTCACTCAAATATCCTAATAAACAGACTTTACAAAGTATTTTATGGATTTAGCTCTAACAATATCCACAGTTGTGTGTGGATTTCCAGTTGTATTCAACTAATAATTTAAAATACTTTTAAGCTAAGCAATAAATTTTGCACTCAAATTCCATCACAACATCAATATTGCTTTTGTTGTCTGTATCTCAGTGGGAGTTATAAGAATAAAGTTTTGAGTTAAATGAGGATAAGACCAGATATCTTTAAAAAGAAATTTCTTCACACAAATCTCTATTTTCTAAGTAAAGTTTACAGCAAAGTTCTAAATCATAGATGTAGTACTTAGGGACATGATTTAGTGGGCATAGTGGTGTTGGGTTGACAGTTGGACTAGATGATCTTAGAGGTCTTTTCCAACCTTAGTGATTTTATGATTCTATGATAGGAATCCCATTGCAGAATGTATTATTCTATTTAAAGAATTTATGATCTTTTATGCTGTTCTTTTTGAAGACAAAAAAANAAAAAAAAAAGTAAAAAAAGTAGTTATGGCAGTAAGTATAAAAGAAATTATGAAAAAAATATGGGTTTTTTTGGTGCATTTTATTTCATTTAAATAGTAGCTCTACAGGAAATTACATTTTATTGTTCTAGAACTGAAAAACATATGGTATAAAGGAGGCAATAAGCAAATTTAGAAAGAGATGCTGTCTTAACTACTATTCCATTAAACACAAATAAATAAATAAATAAATAAATAAATAGCAACCACAACAACAACAACAAAAAGAAGCAGCAGCAGAAGAAGAAAACAACAACCTACACATGTAGTTAAATGAATAAATTTGTTGCATACTTGGTTTTAGATGTTCTGGGGATAAATTTATTGGTGTTAAAATTACATTCTTTAAAGAGACCCTTGTTTTCTCCCACTCTAATATGGAAAGAGAATGTCAGCTGTGTCAGTTCTTTACTGTTTATCACTTACCAAGGAAGCTAGATTTGGGCAACATGGGTATGCAGACAAACAAGGCCATGAGGCTGCTCCTGGAGTAATTTGCCAAGTTCTGGATCCCTCAATATGAGAAAGACATGGACACACTGGTAAGAGTGCAGTGTAGGGCCAACAAGATCATCAAGGGACTGGAACACCTCTCCTATGAAGCAGACTTGGACTATTTAGCCTGGAGAAGAGAAGGGTTAGGGGAATCTCAACAATGTCAAACAATACCTGAACTGAGGGTATAAAGAAGGCAGAGCCAGGCTTTTTTTCATTGGTGCCCCATGACAGGACAAGAGGCAATGGGCACCAACTGGAACACAAGGGGTTCCCACTGAACATCAGGAAGCACTTCTTTATTGTATGGATAACTGGGCACTGGCAAAGGTTGCCAGGAAATGTTGTAGGGTATCCCTCCTTGGAGAACTTCAAAGGCTGCCCAGGTACAGAACAGAGCAACTTGCTCGAGCAGGGGTTGGACTGATGAGTTCCAGAGGTACCTTCCAAGCTCAGTCAGACTGTGATTCTGTGAATGTCATCAGAGCAGCAGTGAGGAAATTCACCCTTCTGCTTCAAAGTAACTCTAGTTACAAATCTGGTATACCTTCACCAATGATGAGTTTAGAAAGAAAATTGACAAATATATCTAGAACAGTCAGCACCAAAACAACATTCAGTTAAAATGAACAAAAAATCTCAGAAAATATACTGTTCAAAAGAGCAGAGAACTGAGGTCACAAAAGATAATTCACCCATGCAATTGCTTCAGAGAGTCCAGCTGTATTTAAAATGTCATTTAAAAGAAGGTCTTGAGAGTGTGTTAACCTTATCAGCGGGGTATGAAGAACTTGGCTTAAAGAGAAGCAACAATTCTGCTTAGCTATACGTAGATTTATAACTCATTTATATTTAACTTTAAATTATTTACCTCCATAATAACAGTGATCAGAACTCAGTGACTTCTGCATGTCTGACCTGGTCTTGCAAATTGCTGGATAGTAACTGCACATTTTATTATTCATAAATATATGGCAACAACCCTGTTCAGAAACAGCCTGTACATACTCTCATTGTGTAGAGAGCTAAACCTAAGAGCTATGGT
The DNA here is from genome assembly GCA_013399715.1 of Alectura lathami. Classification (NCBI taxonomy): domain Eukaryota; kingdom Metazoa; phylum Chordata; class Aves; order Galliformes; family Megapodiidae; genus Alectura; species Alectura lathami. The sequence goes on along the minus strand of VXAV01006881.1, from coordinate 13,528 downwards.
GATGGACAAGATCAGACCTTGGAGAAATGATTTCTGCTGACCTTGTAAAATATGGAAAAGATGGTGCTGTACTATTTGATCTGTAGCATCTGTAATTTATACCTCTGGGCTTAGTGTAGTTGAGTGACTGCAGAAATCCATTGTTTTGATAAGGTATAGCACTGAAAAAATTCCTCAAAGCTTATAAATATTCAAATATAAGAAAATTATATTACAAAGGTGTCTCAGAGGGAAACCAACATATTAATGTTGCTGAAGGGACACTTACTTTAAGGATTAATTTTGGGGGTGTATTCCAGTTAATTTAAAAATTGGAAGTATAGATTTAACTTCTACTTTTAAAGCTTGGGTAAGCAAAATTTATCCATTACTAAAACAACAATGATAGCAAAACTGATGTAAAAAAATATTGACAACTCTTAGAGTTTTTACCCCAGAATGCAAAGAGAAGCATCACAGAAAGGTTATGCTTATTTTTATGTTATTTAAAAAAAAATAGCTAACTGAACTATATATGTTTTGGCAACATAATCTGAAAGTAAATGAGAATACAGAAAAAAAGCAAACAAAAATATTATTAATAAAAATGGGTTAATAAAAATGGAGAGGTTAACTCATATTCCAAATTCCTTTCATGAAAGTAATGTAATATTATCCATATATTCTCTTAGCCCACCAGTTTTGGAAACTGTCAGGGGTTTAAATACTGTAATTTATTTTCACTATCGTTATGACCTTCCCTATTTATTGAACTGGAGAAGTAGTACAAGATAACAACTGGGTTACAGTTATATTTAAATTGTCAGGAGAATAGATTAGGCTCATAGTATTTTCTGTTCTCATTACAGTCATTGTCATAAGAATGTAGAATCAGAATTTTAATGCCTCATATATTTTAACAAACATGATTGTAAAATGTACTTCTGTGACCTTCCCAATGTTTATTTTCTGATTTATTAGCACATTTTATAGTTCCCTGCCCAGAGCTCTTGTAATATATAGGAGGAACATCAGAATGCTCAGTAAGTATAGCACTTGTTAAAAGTTTATGAATTATAAACAGTTTATAGCACAGGGCATCTTCTAAGTGGGCTAACATGCCATTTAAGATGAGGATGACTCATTTGAGGAGTAATCTCAATAGAGATATTAAATAAGGTTCTCTGATCTAAAATATGCTGTGTAGTATAGCAATAGTATAGATTCTCAAAATTAAAATAGAGAGAGAATTAACATCAAAATGTTAATTTCAATTCAGTGCATTTATTTATTGAAGCAAAAACATTTTAGAACACAAAATAACCTCTTTATGAATTTATTTCTACTTAATTGAGAGATATTAAATTCTAAGTGCAAAAATATATGTCAAAAAGTTTAAAGAAAAAGGATTTATAAAACATGACCTTTTATTTTGAAGTGATTGTTTATTTAGTAACAAAGATAAAAGTGTATAAAAAACTCTCACATCTCACATGGCCACATACACGTACATTTTTTTCATGATGACAAATAAGTAGAAATTAACACCAAGATGCCAATCAGCTGATGAAACTTTTTATTTTATTTTTATCTTTGGTCTAAAACTATTATAAAAATAATGAGAATATATTGGTGAATTTTCATTTTACTCACTAATGCATATAATTTCCTAATTTTTACAGTCTAGAGATGACATTAAGAATCAAGAAACACATTGGAAAGATACATCTAAGTTTGTATCACACTATGAAGAAGATTTGTGTGAAAATAAATAAGAACTCTAAAAGTGTTAAATTTTGTAGTGACTTGGCAATTGCTACCTCGTCATAATGTTCTGGTGCTAAAATGACAAACGGATGCCAATAGCACCAACAGTAATTTAGGTTTAAACCGCAACGTTGCATTTGTTTATTTGAATAATTCATTTCATGGCTTAAATATTTATAAATTGAATTAATTACCATAACAGAACTTCAACTAATATGGAAACAAAATGTTTTATCAACACAAATTTTTAACAGAACAATGAAATAAAGCCAATGCAAAATAGTCAATTTTTGTTATTAATGTCTATCCATATCATAGCAGTCTCTGTAGGTAGAATTTAAAAACCTGGACATTGAAAGTGTTCATATCATCTTTCCTACATGAGGATTTCACCATCAGAACTTTTGTTTTGATGGATAATTTTGTTCTGTCTTTTCAAAAAGAAAATTCTATTTTTGTGACTGAATTAATATTGGAGAAGGTGAAATAGTTGTAATGTGAATTATTAAAGGTCTGGCAGCAAATTGAATGACCCCAGATGGAGCCTGAGAAGAGAATTTTCTAATCTGTATTAGGAATTGCTAAATGAATGACAACTCTTTGCAAGGATATTTTGAAGATGAGATTGTGTCTTAGACACCAGTGCAACAAACAGGACCACATATTTGTTTAACCGTCTCCATCATTAGTGCATATTATATAACAGACGGTATTCAGATGAACATTACAATCCAGCTTCAAACTTTTCACGCCTGACTATTATGATAAAAAAAAAAAAGTTCTGCCACCAATACCAGGTATCGATCTGCTGGCTTTTCCTGTCTTCCCTCATTATTCCCTGCAACTGGAGGAATAGAGGAAAATGCTACTCATGCTTCTGGTCATTTAACCAGTTGTCCTGAGGCTTGAAGTCCTTCTTGATTGCCCTCAGTCTTCTTGCTGGAACTTCATCACTGCCTACCAGAAAAATCAACAATAGATAACAATCTGAGGGCTGTACCAGGGAAGGAAACTTTCTCTTTACATCTCTAACCCACGCCCCAGGGAGGCAGCAGACTATGAAGCGTGTCCAGTCTGTATATTGGGCCTTCTGCTCCCTTCAGAAGGGAAGTCTCCTATGACAATGACCTG
>VXAV01006877.1:0-12559 GCA_013399715.1 Alectura lathami | reverse complement strand
ACATGTATTTATTCAGAATTTTTCTGAAAAGCTAATTTTTTGAGGAAGAAAGTGTAAGGAAAGAGATAAAACAAGAGAAGCATAATTTATTTTTGAATGTGTGTGCTGAATCCAGATGCATCATTAATAAAATTGTGAACCTTAGGATTTAGAAATCAAGGGATAAAGGAACATGCAGTGGGAAAAAAAAAAAAAAAATGTTGTTTTCTCTTCTTCCACTGTTAATATCCCAAAATCTGAGTCTTTTAGCAGTCACTCCTGTAAATCCTAGGCAGGTATCTCCAGCAATATACTGCCAGGCTCATACATGTTATTTTCTTAGTATGTCTTCCAGAGGAAGAGGAAAGCAACTGTAGTCATTATTATAAACACTCCTGACCCATTGAAAACACTTTGTTTGAAATCTCTAGCATGTTTTACTCCTATTATTCTGTAGCAACACATCAAAGATAATTGTGTGTTTTGCTGTACATATCCATCAGTTAAAATCAGTGTAATGCAGTGGCTGACTGAAATGCACTTCTTGCCTTACAAGCTCAGTAGAGTGATGGATAATTATGCGAGTGCTGATATTTATGAATGTTCTAAAGAAGGATAATCCCAATTGTCAGTTATAATCTGAACATATTCCAAACAAAACAAATAAATAAAATCTTAAATTTACGTGCAGATGATTTTTCTTTTTCTCTGTGCCTAAATTAAAAGGATTATGTATACAAACACGAGCAAAAGCATACAGCGTAGAAGGTGCTTGTGTCTTATCTCTTCTAGAAAGCAGGATTGAAAACTTGCTTCAGTTCCTTGTTCAACAAATCATTTAGGCTGTGTTTCAATTTGGAATTTTTTAAGGTTCCTGACTTCAAAGAAACAGATGCATATGCTTGCAGTTAAGCGTGTACTTAAATTCTTGGCTAAATTAGAGACAGAATTTTCAGCAATTTGATGGATACAACCTTTGAAAAATGAGATATTAACACAGAGTATTTATGAAAAAAGAAAATGGAAGCAAGAAATTAATTTTGTGTGTGTGCTTTATTTTCAAAACAATCTTTCTTCCCATTCTGTATTAAATCTCTCTCATTCAGGTCTTAAAACACAACGCATACTGACTAGTATCTTCACATGATGAACATTAGGAAGATTAGAGTAGGATGAAAGGGTGCTAAAATTGCTGTAGTGAAAGTGAATAAAGCCAAACCATAGGCAATAATAAAAGAATATTAATAACCCGCACATGTAAACAAGACATCCTATATTAGTAAAGTCCTTTTCCTTTTCCTTTGAAATGAAAAAGGGTTTTTTCTTTTTCAGCATTAGTAGCAACCATAATGATCCTCTTTACTACCTGAGAATGCACACAGAACTTTTACAAAGATAACCACATGGTTTCATGAAGATGTGCTGCTGCTCCATTGGCGTAGTACGATATTTAATGAACCTGTTTTTAAGATTCATAACCCCAGCAATTAGGGCAGAGGACAGAGAAGGCTGAATAAAAATAAAATATAATAAAATAAAGTAAAATAAAGTAAAATAAAATGTTGAAATAGAGAAAATATTTTACCTGTGTTAATTACACTTTTCTTTGTGTATTCAGAATAAAATTAAAAATTAAAACTACATTTAAAAACATATTAAATGAATTTTTGAAATTTAACTCTGCTTTTTAGTATGTGGACTGTGATTCACACTTTGATTTGGAAAGGTTTTAGCTTTAGACAAATCACAGCAACGTAAGAGAGTTTCAGGAGACTGCAGCTATGTCAGGATAAGTAGATATTTCATCATAGCTAGCATGTGCTTTCAGAACAGTTGTGGATCACAAAGAATGGTGCATTGTTCTTCTAAATTTGGTAATCCTAAGTATTGGAGGGATTGGCTTGCTGTGCAAAAACAAAATTATTCAGATAAAGTTGCTTTAAATAGTCTACATATAGGTAATTACCTGGCTCATCTACTGTATGCTAGGAAAACAATCACATACTGAGAACAAACATTCTTGACAGCTATAGAGTTTTACACTCATCAGTAAAACCTTTCAGAATCTCTCTGAGATGTGCAAATAACACTGAAAACTAATTTTTCTCTCAAATTCTGTACTTAGTCATACTGCTGAGGTCCTACAACTGTGCTGAACAGTTCCTGAAGACTTCCAGGAAAACCTGGACATTCACAAACCCAAACGAAAATAAATAAAGACCTCCAAATATGGCCAATGATGATAAAGTGGTAAGTGGTTAATTATCAGTGGAATGAACATTTTTCTGTCACAGAAAGGTATATTTCACTTGAGAATACTTCTTAGAATATACTAGCAGAATAGTAGGAAGTGGCCCAGCAGTGGCACACAGTCTTCTCCCCTTCTTGACATGATATTCATGCAACAGAAACTGTCATCTTCAGAACGAGAGGGAAAAATATTTTATGCCCAGAGTCTTCTCCTTATTTCTTCTGTTATTCTTTATTTGCAGTTTCATAAAATAGTATTTCAGGACAGGTCAAATATTCATATGTCAGCATCAGCTGGGTGTTCCTCCTCTACCCTCCCAGCTTGATCTTTTACCAGGCATTTATGATAGCAGCTGTGATTTGTTATTTCTTCCCACTCCTTCCTTATACTGAGATTAATGACTTTGCAACACTATAATACATTTTAAAAATAAAAGCCATTTTAGTACACAACTAAGCAAGAACACCCTTGACCTGCGTTCCATGTGCCTTTTTCATGATTATGTGGCAAAGAATATGCTGTTCCTTGGAACCACGAGAGATACTCAGTTTTAACTAAAGTCACAACACTAGAGAGCATCAGACAATGCTAATGCAATTCAATGACTGCTTTCTCGCTATAGTCCCTGAACATGGTGACAGTTGCTGATTCTCATTCTCAAAAGTCTGTCAAACCCAATTAAAAACTGCTTTCTGGTAATCCCTGTCCTTCACAGCAGCAGCTTGCTGTGGAGATATTTACCTTATCTTCTACCAGCTACAAGTAATCCTTCTGTTTATTTTCTGTTTCCCTCCCCATAGGTAAACATTCATGCACATGCACACACACATACTCAAATATCTTAGAACAAAGAAGACTACCTGCTTTCTCTGTTTTCTGTGTCAATATTTCCTAATGTATCTTACTTTTTGAATGTAAATTTACCACTCATAAATGTGGTGATTGTGTATTTTCCCTTTCTCTCCTCTTTCTAAAGATTACTTGGTATTACAATGCTTTCAGTCAGCACATCAGGTTGTATAAGACTTCTAAAGATGAGATATCTAATGCAAAGATGCTCTCTTTCAAATCTTCCAATACTCAGTGGAAAGAGAGAAACTACTTCCTCTGGAGGGTGATTTGGAACACCACAACACTTCTGCTCTGTATTGTCTTCTGAAGGAATATGTCCCTATGTTGCTCTCCATCAACCACAGAGGGAGTGTAGGTAGTTTGCACACTCACACTCAACCGCAGATTAGCTACCTTTTTGTGTGTTTGTGTGTATGCACGTGGGTTTAATAAAATACGTGAAACATAGGATCATGAAAATCCATAACTGTCCCTCAATTTTTGATCTTCATCTCTCTAATTTGCTAATTATTTCAGGATTGACTGTGTAAAGTCCCTCTTTGCTGAAATTAACATTATGCCACACCTTTTTTCAGTGACTGCTAGGGATGTTTCTGACTTCTTTGGCTTATGGCTCAAATCTATTGTATAGAACAACTTCTTAAATTAATAAACGTTTATATATAGAGTAGCTAAACCGACAAACACACAATTTCTCCAGTTTGGTTTTATTTTTAGAGCATTTGGGGAAGAGCAATGTCTGAATTCTTTTATGAATATAACACTGATGTTTATGGTGTGAAACATTTCCAGATATTTATTTAATAAATGTAGTTTCTTGCTTGGAAATTTAGTACTCCAATATTAAACTTTGGATAAAACAAGTTATGGTACTATAATATTACAATAACTAGGATATTAGAGTTGGGTGCCAAAAGGAGTGAGAATCCAGAGTAGAAATTACAAGCATGTGGAATTAGAATCAGAAGGTTAATTTGTTTTACCCGCAGTTCTGTTGTGTTTCATGGATAACACCAGAGCAGGGTATGTTAACAACTCCACTCCTACAGCTACTTGTGTTGGGGGCCCCAGAAATGGATGCAGTACTCCAGATGGGGTCTCACAAGGGCAGAGTAGAGGGGTAGAATCACCTCCCTCGTCCTGCTGCTCACGCTTCCTTTGATGCAGCCCAGGATACAGTTGGCCTTCTGGGCTGCAAGCGCACATTGTTGGCTCACGCTGAGATTTTCCATCAACCAACCCCCCCAAATCCTTCTCTTCAGAGCTGCTTTCGAGCCATTCTCTGCCCAGCCTGTATCTGTGCTTGGGATTGCCCCGACCCAGGTGCAGGACCTTACACTTGGCCTTGTTGAACTTCATGAGGTTGGCATGGGCCCACCTCTCCAGCCTGTCCAGGTTCCTCTGGATGGCATCCCTTCCCTCTACCATGTCAGCTGCAGCTTGGTGTCATCTGCAAACTTGCTGAGGGTGCACTCAATCCCACTGTCCATGTCACTGACAAAGAAGTTAAACAGCAGTAGTCCCAGTACTGATCCCAGTACTGATCCCTGTGGAGCACCACTCAACATTGGTTTCCATTTGGGCACTGAGCCGTTGACTGCAGCTCACTGTGTGTGACCATACAGCCAGTTCCTTATCCAGTGAGTGGTCCATCCATCAAATCCATGGTTTTCCAATTTAGCAACCACGATGTCATGTGGGACAGTGTAAAATGCTTTGCACAAGTCCAGGTAGATGATGTCAGTTGCTCTTTATCCACTGACGCTTTTGCTCCACCATAAAAGGCCACCAGATTTGTCAGGCATTATTTGCCCTTGGTGAAGCCATGCTGGTTGCCACCAATCACCTCATCTTCATTTTCCATGTACCTCAGTAGATTCTTCAGGAGGATCTGCTCCATGATCTTGCCAGGCACAGAGGTGAGGCTGACTGGCCTGTAGTTTGCCGAATCTTCCTTTTTTGCATTTTTGAAAATGGGGGTGATGTTTCCCCTTTTTCAGTCAGTGGGAACTTCATCAGACTGCCGTAACCTTTCAACAGTGACTAACGGTGTATTGGCAACTTCATCTGCCTGTTCCGTCAGGACGCACGGATGGATCTCCTTGGGTCCCATGGATTTGTGCATCTTCAGGTTCTTTAGATGGTCTTGAGTCCTTACAGTGGGAGCATCTTTCTTCTCGTAGTTCTTGCCTTGGCTATTTGCAACTTGGGTGGTGTGGCTAGAACCCTTGCTGGTGAAGGCTGAGGCACAATTCACCCAGCACAGCAAATTTTGTTCATGCATATAAAGTTGACAGGTACAATCTGTAGTTTCATTCCAAGTAAACTTTGTGATGACATAATTAACTCACTGCTAATTACAGCTGAGATTGTAAAGAAATTATCTTGAAAACATAAAAAGTCATTGACAAACACTTTGTCTTAAAAAAGGATATTCTTGTTAATGAGAGAAGCAAAAAGAAGTGCCGATTGGCCTTGGAATGTTTGGCCTATACAACTAGGAAAAGCTTAAATTTAAATGTACATATTCTTTAAAATATATATTTTTTTAATTCTATGTGTGCAGAATTATTTTCTAATTATAGTATGCTGTGATATCAACTGATTTTGTATTTCTGAGGAAGCCTGAATTCAATACAGACTAAAAGCAAAGAAACAAATAAAAAAAAAAAAAAACACCCTAACTTTTCATCGGTTTAAGTAAAGGATTGCTGGGCCTGTTGGATTAAAAGACAACTATAAGAAAAAAACAACACTCCAAAATCAATGTTCTTTTTACTGATGTAATACCTTTTCTTTTCCCCTCTTCCTGTGAATAAATCTTGATGGCTTTATAAGGAGAACTATGATAAGTAGGAAAAGCTCTATTTCTAGTAATCATTAAACTACAACTTAGATTAACAGGTTTTATATTGCAACCAAAAATAATGATCTATTAGAAAGCTGGAGAGAAAGCTGGAGAGGTGGGCCCATGCCAACATGAATTTCCATGTTGGATTGATGGAGTAGATGGTTGTTAGAACTAAATTATGACAAATTTGCATAGTTTTATCAGGATATTGACACCAGAAAAAAATTACTGAGAAAGAAAATTGAACGCAAATGCATAAGAAGCTTTTTGTATTAAAGAGCTGTCGTATCTGTATGTACCTCTTAACAGTGAGTTCAACGGTACTTAATAATTCTGAATGAGATTTATCTAATATCTGTATTACACATAGTTCTATAGGCTCCTTTCAAAGACCAGGACATTATTCATATTGTCTCAGAGTAAATACTTATATTAGGCCTGAGAAATATCACCCTAACAACCCTTTTGATCTCCATTGGTTACCATATGTATGTGTTTAAGGTGCATGAGAGGAATTCCAACAAATTTATCACTGTTAGCTGAGGCGTTTCATGCTAAAGCCTGTTTCATATATATATATGCCAGATTTAATTAGATACCAAGATACCTGAAAGGATCACTGTCTGTGGGAGAAAGTAGGATTGCTTTTTAAGTTTAAAGTTGAAAAATAGCACAAAGGTTTAAGGAATATAATGTTTTCTATGCTGTCAGGATGTTTTATTATAAGTATTGGTCAAAATACTGGTAACAAAGAACCTTAAAGAAAAGGAACTATGCGGTTTCCAAAAAAAAAAAATCTTATTTTAGAAATCTTTTGTTTGATAGAAACACATAATATACCTTATTATTATCAAATATTTATAAAAAGCAGAAGCCAGTAAAAATTAGCAATAACCACAAACCATTACTTTTACTGTGAAATTTTCAATAGTGTTTTATATGCATAGATTGGGATTTGGTAGAAATACTATTTAAAAAATCATGTTCAAATGTCTAATTTTAGTCAGTATTCATTGCAGTGTCCCAGATATGTGATACGTGTAAGTAAATATAGAGTAAGTAAAACTCCTTGAACTGAATTTTGTTTTTTAATTTTTTTTTTTTACAAGTGCAAACTCAGACAAGGAGGACAAACAGAAAAATTTGAGAAGATATCACTATATGAGGAGATTAAAGAGGAGGAGGAACATTTTTAAAGCATTAATTTTTCCCTTTAAAAAAAAATAGATATTACTGGAAAAAAAGGTATTTAGCTAAAGAAATAAATGAGAATCTGAGCATATAAGGAAACATATACCAGGTTATTACCATATATTTATTTCCAGCACAAAAGGGACAACATAACTCACGTTCTTTTTACAAATAGCAAAACTTTTGAATTTGCACAGATAAAGTTGAAAAATTTGAATGAGAATTCACTGGGTTCTTTTACAATCAAAACCTTCTCAGTTGTAAGTCCTCTAAAATAAATACAAAGAAGGAATTGGATATGTGAGTCAGATAATGCCATCATAAACATGGTAAAAAAAAGTTGTAGATTCTATGTCACAAAAATAGATCTCAATCCTATTTGAGTCAACTGTTTACAAGATACTGAGTGTCTTGTTGCAGGACAGTACCTAGAGCGCAGGAAATCACTTGCCAAATTCCACTGAGAAAATTTCCACGAAATGATACTTACCAATCAGCTTTTAAAAAAGATCAGCATTAAAAGGGGGCCTCAAGGGATCCCTCTAGCTCTGCTGCTTCCCACTGTGTTATTTCTTGCATGATCTTTATGACAGCTCTTGCAGCAAATACCTCACATGAGAAACCTTTATGAAAGGTTCTGGCACTGAGTACCTTTGGAGACTAGAGTGCTTAGGGCCTCTGAGAAAAATCTTTCCACTTGGAAATAAACCCTTTGGCACAGGATCAGAGCTCTTTCCCAGGCTAATAGCACTCTGGGGGTCTCTTTCACCTGTTTACATTCCGTAGTTAAAATCTCCCTGTAGAAATTATGCAAATTAAATTTTTTGGGGCAGTACTTTTTCCTTTTCAAAAAGTAGAAATGAAAGGCTCTCTGGGCCTATTGGCTTTAGGAGTAAGCATTTGAAGTAAGATTTGTTAAAATATAAATTATAATAAGATTGAGTATGTCCACTTCTACTTACAAGCCAGCATGAATTTCACACTGATTTTGGCTCTGCTGAATATGGTAACTTGCTACTACTTTGCAGGCTGGATTTGTCCTTATTTTTCATGGAGAAAAAAACAGAACTGACAAATAAGTAAATGAAGACACAGTATTCCGACTATTGATTTGAGAATGTAGATTGGTTTGTTTTACTGGCAAGTTCTGATAGTGATATTAAATAAAACCATGTAAAGTTCACAGTACATTTTGTCAGCTCTTCTTTCACTTTGAACCATATGGGTAAATGTTAGTTTCTCACAGCACTGAGCTTTTAGGAAGTACTTTTTGAGAGCAATGTTTCGAAAGCAAATTTAAAAAGACTTCACTATGATGAGAACTACAGTCTCTTGAAAACTGCAGATACCTCCAGAAGCCTTCTTCATGTTGTTTTCAACAAACAGCAAGTCATACAGCTACAATTCTGAACTTCAGCAGGTCGCAGAAATAAAAGAGATACCTGAAAGACAAGACCAGTAATCTCTATTCATAATTAGAGATTTTGTCCCTCTACGTGTTGGGATAATTCTAGGGCCTGTTACTTTATGTTCATGGGCTTTCAACTAAACCTAATCAATAGAACTTCCACCTAGCTTAATTTAGCAGATTAAGGTAGCAACGGAGGATGGAAGTGTTGAATAGAATAATGAATATTTTATAAATATATTAATTTTCAACTAAATTTTTATTCATTCTCAGAATTATCTTATTAATTCCTTAATATTCTGCCACTTTAGAAACATTTTGCAGTAGAGCTGGAAAAACAAATCTGTTAGTGGTTAACCGAATAAAAAGGAAAATATAATTTTCAGTAAACAGAAACAAGAATATATTTATGTATTGAAAGGAGAAAAACAGATTATTCCAAAGACTTTTCAGTTGACCCTCTCCCCAGAAGTATTTAGTGTCATTTAGGAGAACGTTTCTGTTGTCCTGATTTTTTTCTATCTTCTTCATTCACTGGTAAATCTATAATTCAGAGAATAAGTTATGTATTTATATATTATATAATTTATGTATGCATAATGGAAGATAGAAACAGAGTTGATCTGAATCCCCTTGTGTTGTTAGATGAATAAAACAGAGAGGATACACTCTTTAAATAGAATTGAGGAAAACCGCAGTCAGTGCACTTTGAAGCACCGTCCTGTCTTCCATGTGTTTCCAAGTCTCATACTGCTTTCACTGAAAACTGGGGAATGAACACGAAGCCAAAACTGAACATCAATAGGAAAGCCGTTATCAATCTGTTTTGAAAATGAAACATGCTACTAGCCTCATAATATCTGATGCTTCATGAGGTTGAAAGTGGTACTGTTGTTGGCAAGAACTACCTAGAACTGAATTATTAGAGTTACTGGAGAAGTTATAGTTTTCATTCTTTTTCAGATAGTGGCTGAAGAAGAAAAGTCTGACTGGGTCCTTAGTCTGATTAGTGCAGGATCAGACATATAATTTCGCTTTACTTAGCTCTTCTGTCACAGTCTCTGAAATGTAGATGTGGATACAATAAAGCACAAATCTAAATATCTCTCAATCTGAAATTTCGGTGAAATCTGTGAAAATGTTATGCAAGAAAAGGTTTTTATATTGATTGAATATGCCTGATTTTGAAGACTGCATCTTTTGTTCCTTTTACACCTGCATATGAAACTCTCTGTAACATTCCATAAAGATTTGGCTTTTCTAATCTCTGGCTTTTTGCATCCAGTAGACCTGACAAAATGTTTGTTCTAAACACTTCATCCTTTCATCCTTTGACTCTGAAGTTGTAGCATGATCTTTGTTCCAAGCTAATAGTGTTTTGCATGCTACTTTGCCCTCCACTCCTTTTGACAAGGAAGCCCCTTATACTGTCCTGTTGCTCAGGTTTTTATTACATCTTATTATTATGAATAACCTCCGCCTCCTGACAGCAGGGGTTAAATGACTGCTGATAACTGTCTGGAATACACAATGGAGTTGGGAAATAGCACCAGAATGTTGTCACTCTGAAATAACATTAGTATATTCTTCTCTGCAGAAACACTTCAATAGAAGAAATGGACATAATTTATAAGAAAATATAGCAAAAAAGCCAGTGTTTTTGCTGCAGTTGGTCTTGATTTTGTTCACATAAGCACTGAATTTTCACAGAAGAAAGCATAAATAGCATCTCATATTGTCTGAAAGAGCTGAGTTAGTTTTAAATAGTACTTTACTGATGCAACATGGAGAAAGCAATTTGCAAAAAATGAGCATTTTTATTCAAGGAAAGTAATGTCCAGATTTCTGTCAGTGTATTCATACATGCAATAATCATTGTATCTTATGCTATTGCTCCACTTTGTGTGGCCCAATTAATCTAGATAATATATGGTTTGCATTCATGTTCTGCTGGTTTTGTTTTATATTCATAACAAAAAAAATACGTGTAGATTATTTAAATTCATGTCTAATCCATTCCTTAGAGATGTTACAAAATGTCTCATTTTCTTTTTTATTACCCTGGATTTTTATTTGATCCGCTTAAGCATTATAAGTACTATTTTAATAATCATAAAAAATACATTTCAACTTCATTTAATAGTATTCTGCTTGCTTCTTCAAGATAATTTCTTTAACATTAATGATATGTTTTCTTCCATGTATGCTGCTTCCCTTGTGTATCATCTTGTCTCTAGCCTACTGAAAAACATCTTAAGGAGCTTCTGTGTATTTTCATGTAAATGACACATAAAAACTTGGCACATATGGTGACAGCTCAATTTTCTTTTTTGGGCTGAGGAAGTAAGTAACCACAGAAAAGGAAAATACTTCAATTTGTCCACAACGTGTTCCAGTTTAATTAACCTTCAGCACCTTAAACAGAGTATCATTCTAGGGAATATATTAACAACTGCACATAGCAAAAACAACATAAAATATTATCTTTAAAAACACATAATAATTATACATTTTTCTTTGAACAGATAATGCCTACATATAATTATCCACCAATATTTAGAAACATATGTGTATAAATGCACATATCGCAGAATGTTAGAGATTGGAAGGCACCTCGAAAGATCATCTAGTCCAATCTCCCTGCCAAAGTAGGAACACCTAGATCAGATTGCACAGGAACGCATCCAGGCGGGTTTTGAATGTCTCCAGAGAAGGAGACTCCACAACCTCTCTGGGCAGCCTGTTCCAGTGCTCTGTCACCCTCACTGTGAAGAAATTTCTCCTCATATTTAAGCGGAACCTCCTATGTTCCAGCTTGCACCCATTGCCCCTTGTCCTGTCACTGGATGTCACAGTGAAGAGCCTGGCTCCATCCTCCTGACACCCACCCTTTACATATTTATAAACATTAATTAGGTCACCCCTCAGTCTCCTCTTCTCTAAGCTGAAGAGACCCACTGTGTCTTTTGCCTGACAATCTCTGTAGCACATTCTACTTTCAGTCTTACTTGAACCTCTTTTCATTTGCTGAGCACACTTTATCCTTCCTTCTTTATTCTCCTCTCTTCAAAGCATGCCTTCTGCTTTCAGATTTAAAGCCTACACTAGCTTTCTTTCAAAATTTTATGCTGATATTTGTCTCCTGTTATGTTACACTTGAAGTTTGTTGTTGATTTTCCAAGCTAATACAAGTAAAGAACTTTTGTGCTCAATTCAATCTGTTTGAAGTCTAAATGTATATGGCACATCAGTTTCCATAGCTAGTGCACACAGGAAACCTGATATTCACCTCAAGCAACCTTGTATTATACAGTTTAAAAGACACAGAATATAACACTAAGGCACTGTGCATAATGTGTGACTCGTAGCTTTACAGACAATAAACCTGAGACGTATGATGTTGCTGGAATCACTGAAATCATGTTTCTCCCAGTATACCTTTTAAAGGAAACATACTTGGTCTTTTCATATCTATAATTCATCCTTTAATATATATTTATGTTGATGTTTTCTATTGACTACTGGTGTCTGTGTACTTGTGAGTACTTTTATGTTGTGCAAACGGGAAGTATGTGGCCTATGGAAAGCAGGCACCATACTGAAATCTGTTTATTGGATTTGGAGTGAGTTGTGAGACATGCATAGACCTTTCCATGCACTGTAATAATTAATAAACATGTAATAGTTATGCAAAACTTTAGTGAGATGATCCACTGCTTACTTGAATCCTCAAGACAGAATTAAGTACATAAGCTCACTATGTTGTGTATGAGTACTCTCCTGGAAACTAAGTTAAGGCACATGTAAGACAAGCAAGTGATCTGAGACAGCCAACTCAGCTTCACCAAGTGCAGATTGTGCCTGACCAATCTGGTGGCCTTCTATGTGGAGAGACAGCACCAGTGCACAAAGGAAGAGGAACTGAAGTTGCCTACCTGGGCTGGTACTCTTCAACATATTTATCAACGACATAGATAGGGGGATTGAGAGTGCCCTCAGCAAGTTTGCTGATGACACCAAGCTGAGT
>VXAV01006875.1:0-12388 GCA_013399715.1 Alectura lathami | reverse complement strand
GGTGAAACCAAAGCAGGGAAAATCCATGCTACGCAAGAGGAAAAGCCTCCAGGTACTGTACAGTGTTCAGATGTAAATGTTTAGTATGTTCATCTGCCCTGTGTCACATCTCAGAAAACAAATCAGAGGCAATGCCTGTTCAGTTCTGCATCGCACCACCCTCCGTACCAACAAATGCAAAGTGCCACCATCTCAGGAAAACATCCTTGTATGTCGTCACATCACTGCGTGAGTGATGGCACGAAGCACAAACCTGGGAGCACCAGCCCTGGTGAAGCCATGCTTTCGAAGAGCTTCTGGCTGAGCCAGTCAGAAGAGGTTAGGAGAGGAAATTGATCTTGTCAGACTGAGAGGTAAAGTCTTGTTATTGATACTGAACTGTCTGCTGAACTCAGAGCTTCAGTGGCAATTACCGTTTCTGATGGGTGGTGACAACAGGACCTGCCAGGCATGAATCCTGGCAGCAGAGACCCCATGGGAAGGGTGGGCATGGTACCAGTAGCACAGAATGAGTCAGCCTGATCGAGCCTCGAGAGGAAACCTGTCACATTTGGTAGCTGAACCTGAGGATTTCACTCTGAACCTGCTGAAGGAGGAGTGTCCCTGGGCATCTGGGTGGAGGACACCTGCCCATGCTGGGGCTGTGTGCTGTCACTGCTATTGCTGCCTCCTACATCCTTCCCTGGCCCCACTGATCCTGTCCTGCCTCCACTGAGCACCTCAGTTCCAAGTCCCGCAGGTGGAAGCATGCTGTCCCCGATGTGAGCATGTGGTGGCAGGGACAGGGAAGGACAGGAGTGCTCACCAAGTGCAGCGTGTCCGCCTTCTGTGTCTGCCGCAGGCGGCTCTTCTGGGCAGCAATGCGATTCTTCTCCCTCCTCTGGACTTTCCTCATGTCATCGGAAGAGTCCTAGGGAAATACAAAGCACAGAAATGATCACATTGACCCTCCCTCACCCTGCGCCTGCTGGGGAGGAGGTAGGAAAGGAGTCACAGCAGGTAACAGCCTTGAAGCACAAGACATGGAACACATCCCCTCAACACCAAGGTGAAGACCTGCCCCAAGGACATGGGATGCCCCTTGGGATCCCAGATGCCAGGAGTAGCAGATCTGATCCCCTAACCATCCTGGCACAGCTGGTGGGTGGCTGCTGTACATTCACCAAGACCCTGGCCCAGGATATGGCTTGAGGGACCAGGGTAAGGACCTCTCTCCAGAAGAGAGACAATCTGATTTCCTTGCCCAGGAAACCTTTCCCTTCTCTGTCTCCCCGCAGGGATATGGCACTGCAGTTATTCCAGCTCCTTGGCTAAAGCACCTTTCCAGAGGCGCATCCAGTGCTTTCCTCCTTCCATCCCTGTAGTCCCAACACTCATCTCCCTCAGCCCTGACTTGTTGCAGACCCTTACAGCATGGTGTGGCTCCCTAAGACATGGCATGCTTAACTAGGCAGACTCTGAGTTTCAGTCTTTTTCCCCGTATCTCCTTTGCTGCAGCTCTCCTATCCCTTTGCTTGCTAGGCAACAACGTCTGCAGTGCTGCCCATGGTGCTCCCAAGCCCCTTGGCAGAGAGGAGCTCTGCCAGGTCAGGAGCTTCGTGCAGCAGCCCTTCTCTGCTCAGATCTGGTCCTGCTGCCGCTGTCTGACAGTTAAAACCGTCATACAGACTCTTTCATCTTCTGTTTTCATATGGTACTGCTTCTTTTGTGGACTCTCTAACATTCACACCACTGCTCCCCCACAGGACTATGAAACTCAGCCACAAAAGTTATCTTCTCAGCCCATCAGCCTGTCCACATCCTCTCCTCCATGCACCCCGCCCAAGGTCTTTTCTCTTCTTTGAACTTAACCGTTTATCCTTGTCTTCATTACCCTACCAGCTTCTCAGAGATGGCAGCTCACCGGTGCTACACCAAGCCCAGTCCTTGCCCCTTAGCAGCCTCTGTGCTTCATCCCTTCCCCACCAGGATGCCTCCCCATCCCTGGCTGCAAGCCTGAAATCATCTGCTCTGGTCATCCCTGAGATTTCTGAGGAAAGTCTTGGGTAGCTGCTGTTGCTGTCAGCTCTAGATAGATGGCAAACTATAGTTATAATAGAGCCTAGCCAAAAAAGGCAATGGAAATACCTCAGATTTGTGTTAGTTTCTGCCAGCAAAGACCTACCATTAAGGCACTGTGCAACAACAAAAATTCCCTCTGTCAAGGGTCACTGAGATGAAAACCCTCTGAGGCTGAACAGGAGAAAAGCAGACCCAAAGTGGCAGGGATTTCCCAGACCCTGAGCACTGTGTGGGGTGGCAGGAAGCAGCCCGTCCCCCAAGCATCTGCTCCAGCGAAGCTGGGCTCTGCTCGTAGCATCCTGACCGGGCAGCTGGCATGGGGACCACCGTGCCCCGGGGCACCGGTAGCACCTTGTCTTGTCCTCGGCACAGCCCCAGCTTTCTTGGCTTCCTCTCCCCTGTACCCCACCCGGTGGTCACTGCTCCTGGCTCAGCCCCACATCCCCCTCTCCCCGCCACTGTTCCTAGAAAGCTCCACCACATCATGCCATGCAGGTGGCAGCAAGCGATGCCAGGCTTCCTCCTGGCCACCCAGAGCCACCTGCCTGCCCTGCAGGAGAGCTGGAGAGAGCTGGGGAAGAGTCCCCATTTACCTGCTTGCTGGGAGGGGGGGACTGGCTGGAGATGCTGGAGTCGCTGCTGTCAGAGCTGTGGGGCATGGCTCCCGTCTCTGGCTCCCAGGGTCTCCTCAGCTTCCTGTACACCTACGGTGTGCCCGGCTTCTCTCTTTCTCCCTTGCTTCCTCCACTGCCCGCCCTGGGATGCTCACTGGGGTCCCTGCGCTCTCTGTCCCGGTGGTGCACTGTCCTCCTGCCCCGTGCTCTGCTGCTTCCTCTGCCTCTCCGCTCAGAGCTCTGCACCTTCCTTTAGGTCTCAGCCTCCTGTGGTTTCTCAGAACCTAGGGGATGTAAGCTGAAAGTCACGTGGCCGGAAACTTTAAGACGAAGAAGAAAAGTTACAGAAGAAGAAGAAGAAGACGAAGAAAAAAAAAAAAAAAAAAAAAAAAAAAAACAGCACATCTGGGAAAAACGAGCTTCAAAATAGCCTGAAAAACCCCCGAAAAACACCTTCAGGCAGTAGAAAAACAGCAAGATGGGTTTTCTCCGAGACAAACAGCAGAGATGTAAAGGGAAGAAAAGCCCCAGCCCTGGCTGTGAAACTGGGACCCTCAAAGGAGGGCAGTGCGGAGGAGGTGGTGCCGGGAGCCCCAGAAACTCCAGGGGAAGGAGGAGCTGCACGCCTCACAGCCTCACACGGGCAAGAGATGGTCCAGCAACAGTGGCCTCCATCACCCCAGTCCTGCTGGGAAGTTCCCAGGCAGACTGCCTTGTCCCATAGCCCACCCACACATCCCACCGCCCCCGGCACCGGTCCCGGGAGGAGACCTGCACCCTCAGCGGGTGCCACCTAGAAGCTGCTGGTGCTAGTGGCTGGTGTGTGTGCAGTGAACCAGGCCCAGCTACAAAGACAGACTTGGGATGGAAGAACATTCGGAGCATTGTTGGCAGGAGTGTAAAGGTCCTACAGACCCAGCAGTTCAAGCTGAGACCTGATTCTCACTCCACACCACAACGCAAGTTTGTCCATCCTGGGGACACGAGGCTGTTATGTGCAGGTCCCAGCTCCCTGCCTGCTCCCCTCTAGCACCCTCTCACCACAGCTGGCAGTAGATGTGGGACAGAACTATGTGGAGACAGGAACATCACGGCACGCTGGAATTGTTCCCTTGCTATCTGCCCTCTGAGGGCACTCAACTTGGGGAACAGCCCCACAGCTGCTTTGCATCCCATTATTTCTACCCTGATGTATGCTGCTTAGGTCTATTTCTACCCTTAGTACCTCAGGAGACCAAAGACTTGCACGCAGCCTGTGGGACAGATGTGCTTTGGTGTACCCCATGCCAGTGGCTCTGGAGGTGATGGTGCAGGAGCAGTGGGCGAAGCAGGACCGTTCCCTTCCTGAGCTGCTCATGGCAGAGGGATGAGCTGGGGTCGAGTGCCAGAGGGCTGTCCCTTGCAGACAGGAGTGCACGTCTTCAGAGCAGCTGAATGCTGGCACGTGCCGTGACGAGCAGATATAGAGCAAGGCATGAGCCCACCCACGGTAACTCACTGCTGTGGAAAGCAGCTATTTGCAGTTCCCGCTTACTGGTGCTTCAACTTCTTCCGCTTTCTGCACAGGAATATTGAAGTCCAGACTGCTGCCCAGCCCAGTGCTGTAGCCTCAGCCCCAGCAGCCTGTGCTTGCACACCCACCCATGTGGGTGCCCTGCACTAGGCATGGTGAGCGGGTGTCTGCAGCGGGGCATCAGCAAGGCACCTGAGGTGCAGCTATCATCAGGGCATGAGCGTTGGGAGTTCGGGGCTGGCAATATCAGTGCAGCACTGAGCACGCTCACACAGAGAACATGCTCAGCATGCAGTGCAGCCTTGTGTGGGCACTGCTGGCATCTTCTCCTGGCCCTGTCACTCACAGAGATAACACAGGACTGCCTACTAACTTGTGGGCTTGAAAGGCACCGACCCTGGCTGCAGAGGCACAACTGCTCAGCTTCAGCCATGCCCATTTCCCACTTCAGAAATGTCCAGTGGCACTGACGCACTACCCTGGGCCCTATTACCTTATCATTTCACAGTATTGAACAGATTTTTTCTCATAGTGTGACACAGAAATGCTGGGATCCCTGCCTGATCATAGAATCGTCGAATTACAGAATATCTGGAATTGGAAGGGACCCACAAGGACCATGGAGTCCAACCCCTGGCCCCACGCAGCACCACCCAACCCCAAACCCTGTGTCTGAGAGCAGTGTCCAAACGCTCCTTGAGCCCCAGCAGCTTGGGGCCGTGCCCACTGCCCCGGGGAGCCTGTTCCGTGCCCACCACCCCCTGGTGCAGAACCTTTTCCTGACACCCAGCCTGGCCCTCCCCTGACGCAGCTCCGCGCCGTTCCCTCGGGTCCTGTCACTGTCCCCAGAGAGCAGAGATCAGTGCCTGCCCCTCCGCTCCGCTGTGAGGAAGCTGAAGGCCACCATGAGGGCTCCCCTCGGTCTCCTCTTCAAGTGGGGAGGCACAGTCTTTGCTTGCAAACATGGGGTTTGCTTGCTCAGCAGGGCCCCACTGCCTGGCCATGCTGCCTCTCCCAGCATCCAGAGCTCCTCAGAGCCCCGCGAACAGGGCACCCACAGGGTGCTGGTGACACGAGGGACGAGCAATGTGGTGAAGTCAGGGCTGCCAAGCCGCCTGCTGGCAGCCGAACCGTCGAACCATCCCTCCACTCACTGCCTCACTACACTTCCTCTGAACCCTACCACCCCACATGGCACTTCCTTTCCAGGAAGCAGACCGTTGGATTCCCGCTGTCCCGAAGAAACCCACACTCCTCCGGCACTGATCAGATCTCACAGACCGCCTGGGCTTCTGTTCACCACCACTTGGGCATCAGTAGCTCCTTCGAGCCTTCCTCAAGGGCTCTACAAGTGGCAGTTCCCTAGGGCAGGATGCAGAGAACTCCTTCCTCATGGAGAAATATCCTTGCCCCATCCTTGGGGAAATGTGCTGAACGCCTTGCTTGGGCATCTCTGTCAGGCAACGAGTAGTCAGCGGGACGCGGTGCTGGAAGACAAGCGTCCAGGCACGAGCTGGGTGGTAAGCACAAAGCTGGCCCCAACATTTCTATGGGGAAACCCATTTGGTCCACAAGAGGACAGTCTGGAGCCGTGCCCCAGCCAGGGCTTAGCTGTGCTCTTCTCAACAGCCTGGAGCTGATGGAGAAATCCCAGCTGGTAACCTGCTGTCCCAGCCTCACGGCTCCCTGCTTGGGAGCCAGACTCCCCATGCCTCATTTCGTTGACTAAATGCACACCATGAATAGCGACCCCGACTTTCCCTCTGGGATCGTTTAGACTTTTTGACCTTAATCACAGCAGCTACGAAAGCGTTATCAGCAGCACTAGAAGAGCTGACACAAATGTTAGGCCACTGCCATGCCAGCAGGTCTATGAAGCAGGGGTGTTTCTCAGAAAATGTCAGGGGAAGCATGGGGCCATCCAGTTCTGCATCAGTCCCTGCTGAACAGAAGTGGGCCTGACAAAGGGAGCCCCATTATACCAGGCGTGCAGAGCGGCTGCAGGGACTCTGGGGGCTGGGCCTAGCATGAACCTGGCTACCAGAGAAATGGTCTGGCAGCAGTAAGATGCAATTCAGCAAGAACAAATGCAAATGTAAAACGATGTGAGGTGTACAGAGAAGAACCGGGGAATAACCGCCCAGGCGGCAGAATGGCAGGGAAAAATCTGGGGGTTGCAGAGCATCTCAAAGTGAAGCTTCGGCAGCAGCTCGGGGCTGTGCAAGTGGGCAGACAGCATGCTGGGTGCAGGAGGGGATGGCTGCTCCTGCCTAGCCCAGGTGTGGAAAAGCCCAGAAGAAAACAACACAAGGGGTGAGCCACAGAAATCCTGCGCTAAGAGGAAGGAGTAAAGATGCTGGGTCCATTTAGCCTAGAAAAGAGAAGTCTTGGGGGCGGGCGGGGGGTGGGGGAGGAAGGAGTCATCTTTGATATGTTGTAATGGAAAGAGTGGTCAGCTGTCTTCTGTGCAGCCAACACTGGGCTTCAGCAGCAGCAAGAAAGATCCAGGTCAGAGATTTGAAACGGGTGAGGGTTAGGAAGGCTTCGGGATGGGCTGATCAGGAAAGTCGCCCCTGTGTGAAGTGGCAAGGAGCAAACCTCTGTCAGATACGGTCCAGGTTTAATCCTGCCTCCGTAGATTGAGTTAGAGATGCTCCCAGGGTTTAAATAAGGAGACCTATTAAAAAAATTAATGGTGCATTCATCAGGTCTTAACTGCAATCAGTCCTTGCACTTGACTGTGTACACCACTTTCTCAGGAGAGGAGGCTGCTGCAGCTTCCCCATAAACCCACCGCATCCCTCTCACTCACCTTTTTTGCATGAGCACTTAGTGAATAGTGCTATTTAAAAAGCCAGCCTAGAGAAGTTATCGACTTCAGCCTCCCGTAAGCCACAGAGGTTGCTTCTGCTTCGCATGTAACATTTTATGCAAATACTTTCTCACAATATTTGGACAATCACAACAATTTGCATATTCTTCCCCACGCGAGTTCAAAGACTCTTGTGTGGGATTCAGCGCTGCTAAGAGATGACGAGTAAATGGTGATGTTGAAATGAAGCTCTCACTCCCTACTTGGCAAGCTTCCTCAGCATCCCATTCTGGCAGCACACGTCGCTCCTGTCTGCACCATGGACAGTTTCCCAGCTGGTAGGACAGCTCATCTCCATCCTTGGCTTATTTCATCTCTGCTGAGATGGGTGGGATTGCAAGAGCCAGGCTGCAGCAGGAGATCTCTGTCTCAGTCCCACCACAGTTATCCCACCTGACCCGCAACAGGGATCCCACCAGCACTTTCCACCCATAGTGAGCACAACCTCACCATCTACAGGAGACACGTACTTTACACCCCAGATGAGGGTGTAAATGACAAGAGCTGTTCAAATCAAGCACTCTGACGTGCAGAAATCCCAGAATTAACTCCCTTCAGTATGCTGCATTTGCACCCTTGTGCGATGTACCATGCTGGGCTGGGCTCTACAACTGCAGGATTCACAAAGGTTCCTTCCCTGGCATTGCTGCGTTACCTTTGTCTGTCCTGTGGTCAGATCCTGGTTTTCCATTTCTTCACAGGTTCTTCACAGTGCCAATCTCTTCAGCATCTGGGTGAGCACTTCAAGACTGTGAATGAAGTCATTTTCTCAGCCACCTTTTCCATGTGAAAGGATAGAGTTATCTCTGTTTAACAACTACAGACTAAGAGACAAAGAGGGATACAGCTCATAAGTACTCATTAATTTTGGACATGCAGTTTTAACTAATTAGGGTCTAAATTTTCAATGATTCTGGCTCTATACAGTAATTCATTTAACCAAACCCTAGCTCCTGATGTCTGTGGTTGCAGCTGCAGCCTTTTAGTTCTTCTGTAAACCAGACCTGGCAAACGAGGAACACATGGCTGCTCCTGTGAAAGACTTGCTTATGCAGCTCACCAAGTCACTTTGAGGCAGATCCAGCTCTCCAGGGAGGCACCAAGCATCTGCCCAGGAGACCACCCTTCTAAAAGTCCCTTGCGTCCTTGCCTGGTAGGAGTTTCCCAGCCCTGGTAAGAAATGGCAGCCCAGCAGGCCAGCTCTTTGTCCCCTCCGACTGTGGTCCAGCCTGGGTGATGAAGAGGTGGCCATCCAGGGCAAAAACCAGAGGTGACCCCATGTACAAGACAGCTGAAACTTGATTGCTCAGGCAAAGTCATTTCTGGGAGTTTCTAGCTCTTCAGTACTTGTCGTTGCCACTTCTATGATTTTTTTGAATGTCATTTAGTATGCTTTTCATGTGTCACTGTCTATGTATTAAAATATGTAAGTAAAACTACGGAAAGTAAACTCCAAATGCTCGCTGTCCAGCTATGGGCACGGCTACAGGACAGGCTGTCCCAGCGGAGCAGGAGCCACCTGGCTGGAGCTCAGCAGGGCGTAGCCTCCAGAAGGCCCCAGAACGTCAGTCCCAAGGCATGAGTGTTCACCTCGGGCTACTGAAAGGGTCAGCAACAGCCTCCTTCCCTGATGGGCAGGTTGGGTAATTAGTTGAGTTACCTCTAACCTGTTCCTGGCAAGGACTTAGCATCTCGTGAGCAAGTGCTCAGCCGTACGTTTACATACCTCTCCAGGCCCGCAGATCCCAAAATTCAGATTCTACCTGGCAGAATGCTGAGAAGCCAGGGCCAAGCTTTCTCCCATTGCTTTCTTCACAGGCCCCGGTCCCTTTCTGGCCAGGAGCAGATCATCCAGCCTCACTGGCTGACTGTGCTCCCGGGGCTCCCAAAGGCCTCACCTCCAGATGCCGCTGGTGAATCAGGGCTCCCCTGCTTCTGCCGCCCAGGACAGAGCCCTGCAGCTGAACTATCCAAGCGCATGGACACGGCGTGTGCAGGGCGCAGCTGTTGTCTGACGGTTTGACTCACCTCGGTGGCAGTCTCGTTCAGCGACGGTGGGGAAGGCCCGAAGAGGAAGGGCAGTGACCCGTTTAACCAGAGCGGCTGATCCACCCAGGGGCAGGTTGCTGGTGCTGGCAGGGGGCCGTAGCCCTGGCTTCCTCCACGCACTTCCATGCCGCAAGGCATGGGTGACGCGTAGCAGGGCAGCCCTGCACACCTTGGGCCTGCCCTGCTGCTGCAGCAGGTCCAGCTGTGGCGACCGAGAAACAAACATTTTGCTCCCTAGGATGGCCACAGCTTGATGGGGTCTGACACTTACTGGGCACTGCTGCCATACCCCGGAGGGGCGAGCGCATTACTTGTCTCCTACATTAATGCAAGGCTCTTGAGTGTGCTGCTTGGCTACTGTGTGACTCCATTCAGAGAGGACTGCTCATCAAGCTCACCCATCACCATATGTCCAGCCCTCCCAAGGACTAGGCACAGCTTTAGGGCATGTGGTTGCAGCTACACTCCAAGCTGCCCTTCTCAGCAGGGGATGTCTGAACAGCATGACTGCTCACAGCACACTCCCATCCTGACATTCATCTTAGCGTGCTGGATACACCATTTCTCCCTTTTCCCCTCATTTTTCGGGCCCTTATCCCCAGCAGAGTCTGGGAAGTGGGACAAGGGAGAGGGGCCACAGCTTCAGCCCTGCCCACAGTGGTGCTGCAAGGCCCTGGCATGAGGATCCCCTGCTACTGCTGCCAGCTCCCAGCATGGCTTCAAAGAGGGCACAGAAAAAGGCAGAACCTCCTTCCCACCCTCCCTCACCCGAACCCTGAGGCAGCTGTCCAAGAGCTGTGCCATTTTCTAACTTTTTAAAGCCAAACTCTTTGACCAGAGTTTTGAGCATCCTTGTTTTTCATGAGCGCCTTATCCTTGGTGAGCCCTCTGCATTGCTTGGCTGGCGGACACCTTGTCCACCTGCACAAAGCAGTTTGCTGCTCTGCAAGAAGTGTGTCGGTTTGCCAGTTTGAAATGAGTTGTCTTTCCATTTCTTTGAACATCTTGTGAGGGGGTGAGCAGAGGAACAGGGTTATCTCTAAGCCAGGCATTGCTCTGCACATCTCTATCACGCGGCATTTCACTAGTTTCCGCTCTAAACTACTGGGACTTTTAGTCTCCGCACAGGGAAATTTTCCTACACCCCTGACTGAGGTCAGCACCCATCCTCGGATGTCTCCCATGTTCATGGTCAGGCAATCAGAAACAAATGCAATACACAAGGCAAGATGTCCCACAGCCATCTACACTGGAATTACAGAAATAAAGACATGCTCTCCATCCCATTCCCCAGGCACCCTTCCTCTTTCCCCACTGCTGCAGGGCTGGCTGCACCCACCAGGTGAGCGTCACCCAATCTGAACACAGCCGCAAACCCACCCAACCCTCATCAAGATGTGTGGCCACCAGCTGGTGCTTGGCCATGCTCTAGAGTGCATTCAGGAGCAACGCTGCGGGCCTTGTGCATGGCCCAGCACCAGGCAGCCCCAGTATGTGGAGGCCATCAGGCAGGGACATGTCCATGTGCCCAGCTCTGTGCGGGCAGCGAGGCCCAGCAGGGCACCCTGGCACTCTGCATTGCTCCCAAAACCTTGGGCATGTCAGCCAGTGACCTGACAGCATCCCACCAGCAGCAGGGTGGCTTCAGGAAGCCATGTTTAAGCTGGTCTGCTGCCACAGGCCCAGCCAACGCCTTGCGCAGGCACCTCAGCTCACTCAGACACGTCCAACATCTGCAGGATGGAAGCAATACGCTCATCAGGTCGCTTTGTTAAGTGGGAAGTCTCAAACAAAAAGGAGAGACACCTCATCCAGTAGTTACCTACATAAGTGTGACAGTGACTCTGCCCGGCACCCATGGGGTTTTGCCCGTGTTGTAGGATCCAGCACCCACACACTGAGAGCAACCTGCTGATGCCCACGGACTTGCTCCTGCGCAAGCCTCCGGCCAGCTCGCTGGCCTATGGCATTCAGCAACACCTCGCAGCAAACTATCGGCAGCTAACAGAAGGCACATGTTGCCCTGCCTGGAGGCTCCACCAGCGCTGGGAGCCCATGGGCCTGCACAAATTCTCACTGCCCACCTATGTCTGGTGACCCTGGCCTCACTCCAGCAGATTTCCAGGAGATCCACCTGGTCTGGACGCTGCTGCTGGAATTGGAGCACTGGCAGAGCTGCCACAGGAACTGCAGCGTCAGGAGTCAGGACTTCCCCTGACAGTGACATAGATGACAGCTCAGCAAGTTCATTCTGCAGAAACCAGATAACATCAGCACAAGGTGGTGGTTACTGGCAAAGGATCCTGTTCCTGAAGCTTCATCTGAGACGTGACAGGCAGCAGCGAAACCTCGCTGTCACACATACCCAAACTGTGCTTTTGCTTCGAGCCACACGGGCTTCTGGAAGTGACGCCTGGCTGGTACATGCTGGGTGCTTGCTCTTGCAGCGCCAGGCCTGTCCCCTCGCTCCTGGAGCACCCAGGACTGGACTCCCATGCCTAGCAGTGCCTTGTGCCCTGCTGCAGGGCTCAGAGCCATCATCCCTCCCAGAGCGACTCGCTGCTCAGAGTGGCTGAGCTATACTAAACCTGGATGTGACTGAAGTGCAGAAAACTCCCTGGCAGATGCGCTTATTCATACTTCAAGAGATCTTGGTGCAACCGTGCACACCCTCTTTCCTTGGGCAGGCTCTGCCTACACAGGGCTCACACCTGCTGTGCTGGGCATGACCTGGTGCTGCACTGCTCATGCTGCAGGGCATTCCGTGGCCAGAGTCAGCACAAGCCCCTTGTGCCACCTAAGAGAGCCAAACTAAGGTAAACACATTGATGTGTGAGAGCTGCTGGCACGAAGCATTTACAAAACGAAAAGCAAAAAATGCCCAAAGGAAATGGAGAGCCAGGTGATATTTCCAGGCTTGAGGACCAGCACTTGGGTTTTCTGATTCCTCTGCTGCCATCCTGGTGGCTCTGGAGCCTTTCCCAGCTCCTGGCCCTGGGGCCAGCCGTGGGCTGTGCCAGTGCTGCTCAGAGCAGGCCAGCACCCGTGTTGACTAGTTTCCGTGTCTCTTGGTAAATATCAGGGCCGGGGATTTCTAGGGGTTGTTTTCCAGCAAGATAAATGGGCGAGCCAATAAAGACAAAGGTAAGTGAATACCTGCTGGCCTTGGCTCAAAACGAAACGAGCAGCATGCCACCAGCAAAGGTTAGCTGACACCACGGATCACAGCGTCACAGGGTCACCCCGAGAAAAGTGGGAGATGGGCAGAAGCCCACGGTG
>VXAV01006874.1:78793-90042 GCA_013399715.1 Alectura lathami | reverse complement strand
TCTCTGAGGCTCCTTCCAACCCAAGCCGTTCTATGGTTCTAGGATTGTAAGATTCGAGATGGCAAGGTACCCTTGTTTATTTGCTGCATAGGGGACAGGGTTAAACACGCTCATTCAATGCACACTCCAACTGAGTCCTTATGTTCAGAGTGGAATCATAGAATCTGCCACAGGCATAATCTCTCAGGAGTCCCCACACAAGGGGAGATCCTGCTGCCCAGCCCACTGCCGTGCAGGAGAGCTGAAGGAGTGCTGTGGCTGCTCACTATGGGGTAACATTATTGTCTCATAGTCAGAGTTCTAGTGCATGCTCAATTGGTCTTCTGCTGTCGAGGGGCATCCAGTACAACAGGAATCAACTGCCCCAAGGGTGGAAACGCAGCTCGATCATCTGCCATGGGCTGCTCCAGACTACACTGCAAAAAGGAGAAGCTACTGAACACCTGCAATAAATCAATGACTTCGTAATGTGGGGCAAGAGAGAAGAGGTAATTTTAGAGAGAGAGGGGAAAATAATCCAAATCCTTCAAATCCTGGTCAGTCAACACTCAAGGATCTGCCAGTCGAGCTGGTCCTGCCCAGTCAACACACTTACGTAATGAAGAAGGAAATAAAGTCCCTGTAGTGCAGATGGAAAAGACTCTGGGCAAGAGAGCCTGGTTTGTTCCCACCCCAGGCAAAGGCAAGCCCCCCCTTGGGACTGCTTTTGTTCCAGGACCCGGGTGCACCTGGTGGGTGATGCAGAAAGATCCAGCATTTGCAGATTTGGCTGTGCTAGAAACCATGACAGAAGTTGGTGTGTACCTCAAGGGGATCTGGTGCTGGCTGAGAACTGCCTGTGATCTGAACTGCACGATGTGGATTGCTACAGAACACCGCACATCATCGCTACCGCAGTTGCTGTATGCCTTATCACCGACACCACAGTAAGAATCACCAGGATGAAAGAAGAATGAAATTCTGGTGGGACCAGGGCTGGCGTCATTCCAGAGGGATGTGCATCCTCCCTCCTGCCCTGAAGGGCTGTTATGGCTTCCACGGACCATTCAGAGAGATGGGCCATAGACTATGGGACCGATACCTGTGTGTATGCGTCAAAAGGGAGGAATGGTGGTGGCAACGAATTGGGATGTGTGGGAAAGTGTGAGACCTGAGCATGACGTAAATGATGCAGAATAGGGAGCGGAAATTTTCCAGGTTTCAGCTGGTTTCTTCGTAGTGAATGGTACGATGCTGTGTGCTGGCATGGGGAAAAAAAACAACGTTGATGACACATCCATGTTTTGGTGCTGCACAGAGCCAAGGGCATTTCAGCTTCTTGTGCTGTCCTGCCAGCAAGGGGGCTGGGAGGGGACAAAACAAGGACAGCTGAGCTGAACTGGCCGAAGGGATATTCCTTACCATATGACATCATGTGAAAAATCCAAAACTGTGGAGAGTTGGCCGGGGGCAGCTGCTGCTCAGAGACTAGCTGGGTGTCGGTCAGCAAGTGGTGAGCAATTGTGTTGTGCATCACTTCCAGCGCTGTTACCAGCTCTGCTGCCCTCCTCTGAACACTTTCAGGTGCCTTATCATCCTTTTTATGTCATGAATCCCAGAACGGCACACAGAGTTCAAGGTAAGGCCACACCAACACTGAAGGTAGTGGGAGAATCCCCGCTTCTGAGGGAGAAGGAAAAAGACAGATAGGCTGCTGGACCAAGATAGAAGAAGAATGTTAGAAAGGAGCAGGGCAGAGGCATAGACAGAGGAAACAAGGGGACAGTCAGTTGGGCAGGGGAACAGAGACAGAAGGACAAAAGGAAAAGGGGGAGGGCAGGGAGCAAGACAGTGCAGAGAGGGAGGGGTGGAGCAGGATGGGAGAATAGAGCAAAATAAAGGTGAGGGGAGCAGAAGAAAATGAAAAGGAGGGGACAGGGAAAGGGACAGAGGTGGCAAAATCAAAACCAGAGGAGAGGAGCTCTGCAGAAAGATAGAGGAAGACAAAAAGGATCAGGGAACAGGGCAGAGGGACAGACAGAGAGAAAAGAAGTAGAAAGAAGGCAGCAGAGAGAGGGAGACAGGAAATGGAACGCAGGCAAAGGGAGAGAGAAAGACGCACAGGGAACAAGTCAGAGAAGAAAAGAGAGATATACATCAGAGGTAAAGAGATGGAGAAGGGAAAAAAACAGTCATGGTCTGCAGGACAGAGATGGAGAAAGAGCAGAAGGGGCCATGGAGCAGGCCAGAGGGATGGAGTGACAGAGAAGAGCAGGTAGAATGAGAGAGAGCTGGAAGAGAGGGGCTGGGAACAGCACTGAGGGAAAAGGACTAAAAGATGGAGAGAGGGTGATAGAGGAGACAAAGAGAAGGACATGGGCCAGGACTAAGGGGTGGAGTGGAACAGAGAGTAGGATGTGAGAACACGTGGAAGAACAGAGGCACATGGAAGTGGAAACAGTGGCAGAGGGGGAACCACAGGAGGCCGGGGAGCTGGACAGAGGGACGGCGATCCCTCATCATCCCTCATCACCTGTCAGGTGGGTGGGGAGGAAAAGAGAGAGACAGAGGGAGGATGATCAGCATGGGAGAGAGAGAGCTCAGGCAGGCAGAGAGCAGGGCAGGGATCTGGAAGGGTGGCAGACACGGGATGGAAATCAAAGCCTCTTACATCTGAGAGGCTGTCCGTGCCTTTCCTCCCATGACAGTTGTCCCGCAGGTTGGGCACAGAACGCGGGCATCCACAGCCCGTCATGACTTTGCAGTGCCATGCGGGCACAGGGCGCTTCATAACCCGGACAGCAAACCGCAAGCACATCTTCGGGACGGGTTTTACATTGTTTTCTCCCTCCACAGGACAGGGAGAAGTCACTCCTGTCCACCCTCCTGCGTCTCCTAACACCTCTCTCCACCATCTGCCCCTCCCACTCCCTGCAGTCACTGCCCAACCCCAGCTGCCAGGGCAGAGCTGTCTTTATGGAAGATGTTACGGCAACAAAAGGCTCTGGGGTGCAGTGGGAACGACAGATGACCCCACACGGGGAGAAGGGACACAAGGAAGGCCTCATGTCGGGGTCTGAGCAGAGCATGTATGTCCTCAGGGGCAGGGCTGACAAGACATCCTCCATGGCTCTTTGTGTTCGGGGGGCACAAAGGGGACCTCAGGCAGGGTCCAGAGGAGACTACAGCTGTCCAGAGGGAGTGAGATGGCCAAAGGAAAGCTCTTGGACACAAGGAGGATCACAGGAGGGGTTGTGAGAGCACTGGAGGGGTCCTAGGAGGACCGAGATGGGCAGAATGCTCAGGATACCTTCTGTGCGCAGCACTGAGGTCCTCGAGAGGCTCAAAGCCCAAACGAGGGGTCACCCACACTGGGGCAGAAGGCTCACAGCCTTTCAGATGATTCTGGGGGTCCTTGGGCAGCGAGAGTGCTGCCCACACTTCCCTGGGAGCAGAAGGGGATGGTGAGGAACCGATGCACAGAGGCACTGCAGCACCGAGATACAGCTCCCGGCACGCCTGGGCAGCTTGGCAGAGAATCACATCTCCATGCTGGAAACGAACCCAGCTGAGGCCATATCCCTGTCCGACAGCATGCCTCAGCCAAGGTCCTGACTGCCCCCTGCCCTCACACACGCTGCTCCCACCTCGAGGCTTTCCTGGGACTTGCTTTTCACCCCGGCCTAGAGTCCCCCCCTGCTTCTCTGGGACCCCACCACCCGTCCTCACCTTGGGCCACCCACCACCATCTGCAGCACACTAGAATCCACCTGGAAAACTCTGGGGTGGGAGAAAGCAACCCTGAACTCAGTGGCACGCCGTAAGGCGCTCCCAGGGCCTGGGAGCACACAGAGAGGCACCCAAACACAAGTGGGGGGCCTGCTTCCCACCAAAGGGACCGCGATGAGTGCTGTGGGGCTCGAGATGCACACTGGAGAAAGCTATGAGGAAACCAACATTTATTTCATTTATTACCCCGCCAGTCGACACAACTTCCAACTCTGACACGATGTCAACCCGCACCCCAGCTCAGAGGCTGTGCTGTTGGGAAGCGTGGAGCTCAGGAGACCCACGCTGTGCCCTGACACTAACCACCTCAGTGCTTTCTGCTTCAGCTCCCCCTTTTTCCAAGTGGGAATGATGCTGACGATTTCACCTGCGCAGCTCTGGGAAGCCAGGTGCCACCAGCTGAGGGACAGAGCAGTAAGAAAACTGCGTGAAGCGCCCCTCTTTCCCATCCTGGGGAGGACAGATGCCCAAGAACAGGCTCCTGAGCAGAGAGCACTTCAAAGGCCGTTGTTGGCACCCGCAGCAGAGGCCAGTCCAGCAAGGACCGTGCAGTGCGCTCTGTCACAGTGCTGGGCACAGGGGAAGCCCCAAATCCCACGCTCCGCTGCGGACAGCAACCCTGGGCGTGCAGGGCAGCGCAAGGGGAAGATGAAGTCCGCCTTGCTCTACCCAGGATGAGAGAGAGAGCCTGTCTAGGTGTGTAACACAACACAGCTTGGCAGCTTTCTCTCTGAAGATCCCCAGGCTGATGTGAAAAGGCACGAGGCTGCACATCCCATGAGGGTGGATATACCGGGCAAGAGCCTTTAGAAGTGGATTCTCAGAAGAGGGTCAACAGAAAGCCGAGCCTCTGCGGCACCGCAGCAGTGCTCTCCTCCCTGCCAGAAGCAGCTGAGATCAGCGCTGAGATGCTGTGCAGGAAGCACCCCTTTGCCCCACGCAGCACGCGACATCTAAGGCAAGTCAGAGGCAACGGCGTGGGCTCAGTCAGCCTCTGGGGTCTTCCCAGCCCACGCCAAGGGTCCAGACTGCAGCTGCGCAGCAAGAGGGCTGTCGGGATGCAGCCGGGAGAAACGCCCGAGCGTCCAGATGGGGAAGACGTTGCAGTAGGCGGTGTAACTGATGGCACACGACTTGTTGAACACACCAGCAATGTTCTCCTGAAAGAGAGAGAGAGACAGCAAGGTGATGTGGGTGACAGGAGACCACAGTGTGTCCAGGACACGGTGCTGAGCTCATTATCTCCCTGAAGTCTCCCACCAAACGCCTTCCCTTCCACACCGCTGCAACGGCTGCACGATGCGCAGGGCATAAGCAGCACTGGGGAACAAACTGGAGAGATCAGAGGAGATCCACGTACCTGCGGCCAGTCGCCGTTGGGCAGCTGCTTATCAATCAACACCCTGATGCCCCTTTCCAGCACGTCAGTGTCAGGGTACCTGCAAAGCACAAGGGAGGTACAGACGCTTTCATTACCTGGACTGTCTGCAGACCCTCACCCAAGCACTTCGGGAACTCGATCACCCCCAGTCTGCCCCAGGCTAGACTAAGGCATGCCAGCTTTGGGAAGGCCCCTCACCACTCCAGGGTACCGGGCATTACGAATACAGCAAAATTCTCCCAGGCTGGAGGCCTGCAGCTGTGATCCAGACCTCTGCTGTGCTCTAGTTCCCCCTCTCCTGGCATCACCAGCCTCGCTGGCTGGGCCACAGCCCGGGCCTCACTGAAGGAGGTGAGTAACCGAGACACACGTTTGGGTGCATGACCCATGCTAGCAGGACCCATACCCTGTGCCAGCCCTCCCACACAAGCCAGCTGGTCTCTCCCATCTCACCGAGCACCATGTGATGTCAGAAGTGGCGAAGGCTGCTCCTACCTGACAGCCATGAGCCCCAGCAGGGCCCAGCACGTGTTGTGGATCTGCGACGTGGCGCTCTGCACGTACGTGCGCTGCTCGCACGACTCGAAGTCCTCTCCCCACCCGCCGTCTGTCATCTGCTTGGAGAGCAGGAACTGGCAGGCTTGAGCCACTTCTCTGCATGCCACCCTGCAAGGACAGACAGAGAATCAGACAGGGCTAGGTACAGAGAGCCAGAGTACGTTTTCCAGCTGCCATCGGGAGCTGTGCTCCACCCCGCCCGTGGCAGGGGCTGCCCCACAGCTCAAACTCAGGCTGTGAGTGCTCTGGTCATACCGCAGGCATCAGATTTGGGAGGAGCAGTATCTGGGGCAGGAGAGCCCATGCACAGCTACGGCACCCTCCCAGCCCCAGCTCACGGTCCCACCCCTGCCCCAGCACTGGAGGCAGAGGAAGCGCGTGGCCCTCACTCACCCATCGCGGTACACGTGCTGCATACTGGCAAACGCCTCCAGACCAAACCAGGTGCCATACGTGAAGCAAACTCCCCAGCTCCTAGAAGGGAGGGGAGACCACTTCTATCAGGGGTGCAAGGACCCAGGCAGAAGCAGGCTGTGACACCGCTGTATCCACAGCAAAAATATGCTTGGGCAGAACGACAGCTTGCCTGCCCCCGTGGCCCAACCAAGCCCAGCACCACCAGCATCTGCTCCCAGATTGCTCTGAGATCGGAGGAGATGGAGCTGCTCCAAACCCTAAAGGAGAGCGGGACCTCCATGCTGTTCTCACACCCCCTACCAGGCCTGAATGCTGCCCACTGTGGTCCCTCTCTTGCTGGGGCAGCCAGGGGAGAACTGGGCAGCTGGGAGCACTACTTACCCTTCCCATGACCCATCAGCTCGTTGCTTCTTGCGACAGAAGTCCAGGCCCTTCTGCAGAGTCTCTCTGGGCAGGAGAAAGACACCCAGTTCAGAAGCAGCACAAACTCAGTGGCTGCTTCATCAGTGGCACTCGTCATTACCTCTGAGGATCTGATGGGACCCCATGATTAGCAATTGGCAAAAGAAAGCAGACACATGGCCCCATTCAGAATCTCAGAGTCAAACAAACCATGCTCCACTTCAGTACTTTTCTGCCACGTGCCAGCAGGGGACCTGCCTACAACTGGCTGCAAGATCGAGGCAGCTGCTAAGTCAAGGGGCGGACAGATTCTCCACCGATCCCAAGCAGCCTGTAGCTCGTTCCTTGAGTGAGACTGGGCCCTGGCATCTTGGAGGGGGCTCCGGTTTGGGTGTGTCACTGGCACCCCAGCCTTGAACACACCAAGGGCCACGCCAGGGGCTGTTCCACGCCAGCACAGATGAGGCAAGACGAGGCTCGGCAGGTGCTGTGCCAGCAGAGGACGCGGCAGCCAGCATGGGCCACTGTTTTCTCCCCTACCCAACTCACCTGATCTCTGGGGCTCTGTGCTCAGGGAACACATCGTGGAAGTGCTTCAGTGCCTGCATGACAGCCGACGTGCATTCCACGTAGGTGTAGTCTATCATGATGTCACCTGCCAGCAGGAGGAGGATGCCAGTGCAACAGCCCCTCACTGGGGTGCTCCCCGAGCCGCACGCTGCCAACCTCTGACCCACAGCACATGTAAGCCCACAGGGGGACCTTGGGCAAAGAGCAGCCCCTTCACAGCGGGCTGGGACACCGGGCCCTCACAGCTCCCCTTACCAAACACCTCCGAGGGGTTCAGCAGCTCCAGCAAGTGGCCTCCTCGCTTGGTTTCGTACGTGGCAAAGCCTCCATCCGAGTTCCTCATGCTCAGCAACTGCCCGGGCAAGCAGAGGGAGGGGATGGGGCTGGCTCACAGGCAGCACCGCTCCAGCCTGGCTAGGTTTAGCTGCCTGCATTTCCCTTGATGCCAGCCTCTCAACACTTACCACGTTAACAGCGTCAAAGAGGCGCTCAGCAGGGACAGGGTTGGCTATGAAGGGACACTTCTCCTGCAGCAGCATAACTGACTTCAGCCCCTCTGCTGTGCAGTCTGACACGATCCAGCCACAGTCCCGTGTGCTGAAGGGGAAGCCGCCCTAGCGAGGGGAAGAAGGACTCAGCACCCTCCCCTGGAGTTGCTCTGTTCTTGCACACGGGAACGTACCGCCCCTCCTTCTCCCTATCCCCTCGGCCCAAATCTCAGCCCTGTGCACGCGTCCATCGGAGGCCAGCTCCGGCCATCGCACCTTGTTCATGTGGCGGTAATATTTCTGGTAGTCGGGTGGGTTCTCCCGGATCTGCAGAAAACAAGAAACAAGTGAGGGCGGGCTGAAGCTGCCCAGCTGCAGCTGGGAAACAAGCAGCTGTCCCCAGGACTTTGCTAGTCCAGCCCTGCAGAAAAGCTCTTCAGAAGGGTACACAGGTATCCAGCAGCGCTCTCAGGAGCAGCCAAGCCTGCACAGCCAGCAGGGCAGAGACACCATCAACCAGCTCCGCTCACCTGGGAGAACGTCAGAAACTCATGGGCATGCTGAAGGCAGGACACGAACTCAGGAATATTCTGGGCTTCCGCCTAGAAACAGAGGCGCACAGTCAGCCAGGAGGCCACCAGACGTGTCCCTCGGGAAGAAGGGGAC
Source organism: Alectura lathami (assembly GCA_013399715.1). Lineage (NCBI taxonomy): Eukaryota > Metazoa > Chordata > Aves > Galliformes > Megapodiidae > Alectura > Alectura lathami. The sequence goes on along the minus strand of VXAV01006874.1, from coordinate 81,792 downwards.
ACGCTTGGATCTTGCTGACCTCAGCGCCGTTACCACCTGCCCCTCCTGCAGCCCCTCCTGTCGCCCCGCACTCACGCTTCGCTCAGTGCTTCCGTTACAAACCTGGGAGCCCAGCCAAGTGCTGCTGCTTGCAAACATCTCGAGGGATGTTTGCACGGCCGGGTTCAGGGCTCCCTTGGGAGCAGCACCCTCCAAAAGGCGAGCCCACCCCAGCTATCTCTACCCTCATGCTGGAGTGCAGGCTTGCAACCGTGAGGAGAGTCTTACCTCCAGGAAGGCCTGGACGGCAAAGGCAGTGTCCCAGAGCTGGGATCCATTTGTACCCTGAAAGAGAGGAAGTGGATGGTCAGGAAGTGGAAGGTCAGGTTGCCACCAACACCCGTGGCGGCTCCGGGGCAGCACATTCCTCCTGCACAGCCCCTCTCCTCCCTCCACCCTGCATCTTGGTTTCACGTCACCCAGGACCACTGCTGATGTGCTGGCACAGAGGGGAGCGATGCAGTGGCTCAGGAACAACAGAGGGACAGGAAATAAGAAAGCTGCTTCAGCCTGCTCTGTGCACAGCAGTAACGGGGGAGGTCAGCGGTTATGAGCAAAGCGATGCAACAGCCACAAGGTAAGCACAGCTCAGCCCGCACGCATCACCGGAGCCTCTGAGCAGCAGGGCAGGCAGGGGCCTGTCTGTCTCCTTCCCTTCTCCCAGGACCCACGGGGATGAAGGGGATGGAGACCCGGAGGTGCTTCCTCAGCTGATGGCCGCAGAGAGGCAAGGAAGCAAGACGCACACAAGGCGCTCCTGGCGCTGCCAGGCAGACACGGTCACCAGACACCAGAAATGAGATGCCAGGAGCCATCCCATTCCGCAGGCAGCCTCGGAATGCCAGGGTCTCCCCCAGTCACGGCTGAAATCCCACAGCATCTCACCTGCATCTTCATGCCATCAAGGCCCAGCCTGCGGGGGGGGGAGAGAACACAGTGCTGCAGCGCAGGCACAGCGAGAGCACCAGCAAGGGGGTTGGGAGCCACAGCGTGCCGACACCACGGGGCTCGGAGCCCCACGCTGTGCCAGGTGGGTCGCGCACGGTCATTACCAGAGGTAGTCGGGGATTCTGGAGACATGCTCCTGAAAAGCTGGGGAGTTCTTCCCGTCTACAAACCAGCGAACCAACATGTTGATGGTCTTGGAAATCTGCCGAGAGCATCGCTGTCACAGCTCTGGGTATGGCACCTTCCAGCCCCAGCCACCCCTACCTCCCAGCTGGGTAGGGCTGTGGGACGCCAAGCTAGTTCCTTAAGAGCCCAGGGCAAGAACTGGGAAGGATCAGTGTCAAGCGGCCTACCGGACCGATGCTGATGCACTTGGTGAATCTGTCGTCGGCCTTGATGTGGTCATACAGCTCCGTGACGGCTTGCTGCCGCAGGTAGGTGCTGTGGTGGGCTTCGTACACATTCATGACGGCTGCGGGAAAAGAAAGGGACACGTAGTAAGAAATTCACTCTGTGTGGCCAGATCCGCTCGCTGCGGCTGGCCGCACCACTGCTCACAGCCGAGGAAAGGGTGGGAACCGCTCTGCCTCAGGATGGCCTGAGGAAGAGGACACAAGGCCCTGCTGCCACTGCGGAGGCAAAGGCCCAGGGATCACACCAGCAGTGCCTCCTTTCCAGCTCCAGGGCATGCGCCAGCAGCTGGCAGCAGACCCTGAAGAGCCCCCATGGAACAAACCAGCTCCAGCTCCACCACCAGCCCGCTCCAGGCCAGCCCCATGGCAAGGGCCCTCCCACCCCAGCCAGCACCACGCTCACCGTAGGCAACCCTCAGCAGCCAGCTGTGTGGGGTGTAGACGTCACAGGCAGCCACGTTGTTCCTCTGCGCTGGCCAGTCGATGCTGGCATAGTCCTGCACGTACAGCTCCTGGCAGAAGGCAGCACAGGTGATCAGCATGGCAGGCTGGGAACAACCACCCAGAGGCAGCTTGCTGCACGCAGTCTGCTCCGCTGCCTGGACTGCTCTGTCCGTGCAGGCACGAGAGCTGCTAACTCGTGAGCCAGAGCCTGGCCTCGGTGACGCGGGTGGCAGACAGGGAGCCACGTGTCCTGGCCCGGCAGCCCCAGCAGGGCCAGCTCCTCACCTGCCGCAAGCTGCGGATGAGTTCATCCTCTTCTGCTGACAGACGCTTGGCGTAACAGTAGCTCATGGGGAGGTAAACCTGGCGGCAGTGGCACCAGAGCCGGGACGGGTGGGCTGGGAACCACGTAGGGAGCAGCCTGTTCGTAAGAGACGGTGCTCCCGTGAGCAGCTGGGAGGGCCAGCGAGCACCAGTGCCTTGGACAGCTCGGAGCTAGGGCTGGTGGCAGGACCGACAACACCCCCACGTCCTCGCTGAAGGCGGCACGTACCACATCTCCGGGAGAAGCGTGTTCATCCCCTCCCAGCTGTAAACGTTCAGGACAGCCAGCCAAAACTTCCCCCAGGAAGGGATTCCCACGGCACCTCCTGCATGCGGGGACAAGGGCTGTCAGGGTCCACGCAGCCACGCCGGCTCCCTGCCTTCTCGCACACCACAGGGTCCACCTCTCCCCACGCCGCTCCGGCTGCGACACGCGTCCCCGAAAAAAGGCAAGCAGGCGGTGGGCCGAAAAGATAACAGCCTTCCTCGTCACTAACTGAAGGTCCAGACGCCATCAAGGGCAAGCCAGAACAGCTCCCCTGTCACCTAGCTGCCCCCCGCGTTCCACTCAGCCCCGCAGCCGCTGCGCCGGGCGCACCAGAGCTGACCTTTGCCGTGCAGGTTGACGCGGGCCCGCACGACGTCGGGGTCGTCTGGCCCGAGGCCCAGGATCCTCAGGGCTACGTAGTTGAGCGCCGTGCCGAACACCGTGGATTTGTCCTCCACGTGCCTGCCCCGCGCGCGCACACACAGACAGCGCGGCCGTCAGCCACCGCCCGCGGCACGGGGCAGGAGCGGCTCGGCTGCGGGAAGGCACCCGCACCCGCACCG
>VXAV01006874.1:35306-75953 GCA_013399715.1 Alectura lathami | reverse complement strand
CCCCCAGCCGCGCTGCTGAGCATCGCCGGGGGCTGCGGGGAGGTGAGAGGGGCTGGGGAGGCTGGTGCTGCGGGACGGGGTGGGGGGGGGCTCGGGGGCTGCCGTTCCGGAGGCGAGCTATTCCCAGTGGATGCGGAACGGGGATCCCTGCGGTAGGAACTAAATGAGGGCCAGACAGAAAGCGGTTGGATTTATTTCCCCCATCGCCGGCGCATTCAGCAGCTCCCGGGAAGGTGGTTTTGCCGTCCCCCTTCCTGCACCGCGCTCGGAGCCCGCAGGAGAGCCTGGCGCTGCTGATGTCGGGGTGGGGGGAAGCCCCGGGGCGTTCACGCTCGCAGAGCAAAAGGCGCCGGTGCAGCTCGACCCAGCTGCCGCACCCCTGCCTCCCTCTGGCCTCAGGGCTGTGCTGTGACCATGTCGGAGCTGGAGAAGGCCATGATCGCCATCATTGACGCGTTCCACCAGTACTCAGGGAAGGAAGGAGACAAGCACAAGCTGAAGAAGTCAGAGCTGAAGGAGCTCATTAACAACGAACTGACCCATTTCCTTGGGGTGAGTATTGCCCTCCGCGCAGCGCGCCGGGCTGCGCTGGGCTGGGCTGGGCTGGGCTGGGGGAGCCGTGCCACGCAGCTGCTGGCTCCGCCAACTTCTGTCTCCTGTGTTGGGGCTGGGGGTTCGGCTTGGACGCTAGGGAAATTTCCTTCCCTGGGAAGGTGAGAGCCATGCCCTTCCCACCGGCGCTCCCGCGGCTGCGATTCCCAGTCTGGCCGGGCTGCTGTCGCTCAGATGCCGCTACAGGCGCAGGGCGGTGCCCCAGCGAGCACAGGGAACAGCAACGATCGATTTGGGCTGTGTCAGAACTGACATTCAGACAGGGAGCGGCTGAGGAGCAGGGAGACCTTACTGTCCAGGCCTCGCTCCAACCCTGCCCAGCTTTGGCTGCCTGTTCCTGTCCCTTCAGGAGATCAAAGACCAGGAGACCGTGGACAAAGTCATGGAGGCGCTGGACAGCGATGGGGACGCAGAGTGCGACTTCCAGGAGTTCGTAGCCTTCATCGCCATGGTCACGGCCGCTTGCCACGAGTTCTTCGAGCACGAGTGAGCTGGTGAGAAGCAGCCGAGCAGCTCCCACTCGCGCTGGAGAGATGCAGAGCGGCACCGCTCCTCCTGGGGGAAGACGGGGTGGGCTCAGGGGCTCCTTGGCGTTAAGCTTGTGCTAGTCTTACGCAGCTTCATTTAGTTCTGCGGCTTTGTGAGCAGAAACACCCCACGCGTCTCAGGAAAGCCTCTTGGCCAGGCCCGCCCGCTGGGACGCAGCGTGATGAACGCCTCTCGCCTCGAGCTCGCTCCCGGCCGCTGCACGCGAGGGACGGGCGTGGGGCTGGAGGCAGGCGGCCGCTGCAACCCAGGGCTGGCAGAGGGAGGAGGAGAGTGCAAGGGCTGAGGCTGGGGGTGACGCAGAGGGGCTGGTCACAGGAGCCTGGCGTTAATGGAAAGGCTCCTGGGACCCCTGCGCGTGGCACTAACCCCGTCCCGTCCCGGGGGCTCGGCAGAGCCCACGCAGTTCACGGCAACTAGAGGCACTCCTGGCTTGACAGGCAAAGCATAACCACATAACAGCCCGGGCTTCTCTCCCCCCCGCAAGCCCCCCTGCTTGTAGCAGCCTGCAGAACCGGCAGTGAAAGCTCCTGGGCCGGCGACAGCTCCTGGGCCTGAGAGGCACCTTGGCAAGGTCTCCAGGCTCAGCCAGAGGGAAGGGGGGGAACCATGCACCGTGACCAGCTGCAGCCTCCAGAGTGTGTGGCAATGATGAGAATAAAACGTTGTTTTGGGCTCCGGGCCATGAGTGGGCTCTGGTGAAACACGTGTCCTTCTGTCCCAGGCTCTGTGCGCCTCCGCGGCTGCCCGGCTGCGTCACGGGGAAGGGCTGAGGGACGCAGCCTCGGGGTGCTGGCACTGCTGGCACTGCTCTTGGCACTGGGGTTTTGATTCTGAGCTTAGCCATGCAAGCTGTAAGCATAACCACAGCCACGGCAGCACTGAGGTACATGAGGGCAGGATTTTAAAAAGTGACTGGAGGAAAAGACGGCGGTGTATGTGACTTTAATAATAGCATGTACTGAAACACAAAAGAACTCTGCTTATATGGCACTGGCATAACAGAACTGGAAATAAAACCCAGTATGTCTTGCTCCTTCTAAATGACACCACTGGTCACCAAAGTCCAAAGACTGGAGCAAAAATTTACATGAGGATTTGTCATGGTAAGAAACTCTGGCTTAGAAACATCTCACTGGAAGCATCTGGCCATGTAAATGTGACAGATATATTAACAAATACAAACTTCAGCTAAATACAAACATCAGCTCAACAACAGCAGCTGCACCTTAGGTCAGTCAGCATGGAGTAAGTCGGAGGATTAGCTGTGGCAGTTTCACTAACCGCCGAGCAGCTACGAGGCGTAGCTCAGCTCCGTTGCCCACTACCACGACTCCTGACCTGGCACACCGCGGTACTTTCCGTGTGCAACCTTCTACACAGTTCCTTGCTTGGCCTCAGATACAGTTACAAATATGCTGCAGAAACCAAACCCTTAAGATCCTTACAGTGCAAAACGTGTACTCACACCATGGCTGGAAAAAATAGTTAAATTAAAAAAAAAAAAAAAAAAGAACTCGGCACTGAAAATCAGGCACGAACCCAGTGCCTCCTCTTCTCTGCTGCTAGTTTTGATGAGTTAAGCTGCTTTGGCAACACCACCGTAATAAAACATGCTGTGCAGCGTTCCCTGGATGCTAAAATGCCTTGCAACAAACGGGGACCCAAACGAACAGGCTCAAAGACACCATCTCCCGCCCATGTACAACGCTCTTCGAAACAAACCACGCTCTGCAGGAACAATTCCTGCGTGTTTCCCAAGCCCGCAGCTGGCGCACACCCACCTTCTGTGGGTGCACCACCATCTTCCCCGCTTCCACCAAGATCTTCACCTCCACTGAGAAGGCTACAGCTTCAGGTACTCCTCACGCACGCCGAAGCGCCCATTTTTTCACCGCGGGGAGCAGCCGTGGGCAGCCCGGAGCCCGGCTGCGAGCGGCCGGGTTGGGACGGGGGGCTCGGGGCGGCTGCTGGCGACGGGTGAGGAGGGGCCCGTGCGTGGAAAGCCCAGGCGGTGAACCAGACCCGCTGCCTGCGGCTGGCAACTGGTCGCCATCCCACGACAGCAGCTGACCGAGGAGAAGCCAGGCTTTACCCTTCGCTCGTGGCTGTGTGTTACGTGCCCAGTAAAAGAGCTTAAATCACATTTGCAGCGAAGGAGCAGCCCCCGCTCTCCCTTTCTGCCAGCCCCACTAACAGCACGGCTGGGAGAGAGAGGGGTCCCACCCCTCCGGGAAGCCTCCTCCTCCTGCTGAAAAGGGATGCTGCCCTCCGAGAAACACGAAGCTCAGGGACACCCAGCACTGCTTCAGTTGTAAAGCAAGGGTACATAATCCTTTTTAGGAGAAGACGGATCTTCACGCACTGAACCGTCCAAAATGCAACTGAGAACCGTGTCCTGTCAAGAAACGAGTTCTTGATCCAACGGCGTAAGCAGTGTCAGCATTGATACAGTCAGGTTTTCAAGAGCTGTTTTGAAATGTTTAATGTGCTTTTTGTTTTAAATCTTACTGTACAAGGCAACTTGTCTCACTGTCGACCAATATCCATACAAAAATCTTACAATGCTTCGTTTGCTAAAAAACTACAACATTAAAACTGGGGTTAGGTAGTTCTTCCTTTTTGCCAGCTGTTGCGTTACAGGGAGCGTCCAGCAGTCCACTGCCAGAGGTTGCTGTACTGAGACAATAAGTTACACCACTTCTGTACATAATTACAGTCAGAGAACGCAGCTGTATAATACACCACAGTCAAACACCATGAGGGCAAAGAACTGCTGTATAGGAAAGCTTTTCGTGGAAGATTTTACAGTTCATTCGGCCGAGAGTCATCTGATGTCCTCTCATCAGGAGGCTGACATCCCTCTTTCCTAGGCACTGATCCAGGCAGAATTGCCTTGCAGAAAAACCTGGCTCTTTTGCCAAACTCACACATTGTTTAGGAAGAAAAAAAAAAAAAAAAAAAAAAAAGTAATGTAGCTCAAACTCTTTATTAACTCTATAAAAATAAGTATTTGCTAGTCTCGTGCTCACCTTCAAATACACGAAGTATTTGAATAATTTCACATTCTCTTTCTGAATTAGGTTCACTGCAGTTTTAGATCAGGCAGAAACTTCAGAACCTTGTTGAGTCAGGTGTGACCCAACCACCTGGCTGTTCCGGCTTGAGCAGAAGGTCTGTCTCAACACAGCTAAAAGGTGAAAGCTTGTACCACAGCAGACCCACCTAACTAACACTGAATATTTTTTTCCACGGTGGGAAAAAAATCACTAGCGTAGGTTTTAGCACAGGATATCCATGGCAAACATATTGTAAGGTCATGCTTTGTAAACATTTCTACAAACAATGCAGAGACTATTGGCTTTGGAAGGAGTTTCCAAGTAACTGGTGTTACGCAGGGCAGTAACTGACAGCTAATGCTATGGAAACAAGCAACTTTAACATGAAGTTATGACAGCAAGAGCAGCGAAGGCTCCTGCATCAAGTAGTTAAAATTGAGTACTAATGTTTTATAATAAAGTTTATAGCATTACAGAGTCCAGCATGGCACAATAAGGAACCTTGTTACAGATGCAGTATTTGTTTTTGCCTGGTACAAAAAAGCTGAACAGCAGCATAATTGTTGTTATGTTGAATCCGGGGTTGGAATGAATTTGTTTCTTCTGCATAAGGATGAGTCAGTGATTTAAAATACAAAGGCTGCATTTTTAAACCTCAAATATGTGCAAAATTCCTTTCAGTACAGTAGAGAATATGGTAGAGATGTGTGCAGTCTTGAAAGTTAGGTCCCAACCCAGACACTGCCAACATATTGCAAACAATCGCAAGGAGGGGTCATTCCAAACAGCTGCGCACAACTTTCAGCCTTATTTCCAAGAGTCCTCCTCACAGCTGGTGTTCTCTCCCCACCCCACCTTCTGTCCATCAAGTACTGACATTCATAATTATTGTAAAAAATAAAAACAAAACATTGGTCCATGATAGCTGGAATAAGCTTCCTTCAGGAATTCCAGTAAGTTCTCCCTTCTAAGACAGCAATAACTGTTGTAGTGGATCTATGAAAGCAAACACAATCTGGGAGATGAAGGCCTGTGAAGATTAATGCCTCCGTTTTCCTAAGGTCTTCAACAGCTTTTAAAAACATAACAAATGAAAGTCAGAGGCTATTCAGAAAGTCCCTAGATTTTGGTGCATTAGCCTTGGTGCGAGTTTCTGTTTTCACATGTTGTAGGCAACGTAAATAGGATCCAACTGGTCAGCCAGGAATCCGTCTCTCAAGTGCATTCGTTGTTTTTCACCACGGGAATTGATCGGAATAACACCCGGGTCCACGATGACTACGACACCCACGATGAGATAATGCTCCTCCAGGACCACGTTTGTCACCAGTGCAACCAGGTCCAACGCTTCTTGTTCCGAGCCTTCTAATTCCACCACCACCACAAGCAAGTTGGTCCACGTAAATACGGCACTGTTGGCACGACACGAACACCAATGGTGAGGAAAAAGGAAAAAACAACCAACAAACCATGGTCAAAGGAAGCTATCAAAGACAGACTCGCTGCTGCCTCTTACCACTCTGCAATGCTCTTATGTGCTCTGATTACGGAGGTCTCTATGTCAATGGGGTGGTACCTCATGCCTCTGAGCTCCAGTGTTTCATCCAGAGAGCCTACGACATACAGGGCATCGTGCCTCTCTGCAACAGAGCACAGACATTCAGAACACCAGCAGATCTGGAGAGCAGAACAGAATTCTACGCTTCTGAACGCACATCCTCACTTATACCTGCTTATTCCTCATGTTCTAAGACATTCCCAGTGCTTCCTAGGAGAAAAAGTCTGTAATGCCACAGGCGATGGAGGGACACAGCCACTCCTCCGAGTGCAGTCACAAGCAGTGTTAATCAGTGCTAAGCATTAAGCACTTCCATTTGTGTATGTTTTTCAAATTTAGACATCTTGGTTTAAACTGGGAATATAAAGTGAAATAAACACTTTCTGTACGGGAAAAATTATGGAGAAGTTGCTCCTCTAGACTTCGGAAAGGCTGGGAAGCGGCTGGCATTTGCGCATCTCCTAAAAGCGCTGAGTGCATTGATGTTATTCAGGCTTCTCTAGATCAGCACTGAAACCCTGCCTCCTGCCTGCAAGGAAGGAGGATCAGAGGAAAAGCAAGTAGAAAGGCTCTAGCGCTGCTAAGAGGCATGCCCATATTATTTTGTCTAAGTGGAAATGAAGAAGATCCTGCTCTGCACATTGACAGGGCATTCTGAATTTCTCACTTGGCACGACTGCCCAGTAAAAAATTCCTGCTCCCTTCAGCAGCGCTCTCTTTTGGAAGTTGGGACAAGCTTGCTGGCCAGCTTACTCTTTGCTAGCTGAGCTCCCTCTAGGCACTTCCAGCACCCCCTCCTGCAGGCGCAGGTGTCTTCTCTCACCTCCACTCGCATCAGTAAGCTCAGTTCTGCGCAGGAAGCCCAGGTACCCAGTCCGAGCCCACAGGGTCTGAGTATCTCCAAAACTCAAGCGCGCGGTAAAGTGATCGGCGTGCAGTGCTTCCTCGCCATACACCGTGTAGTAACCAGTAGCGTTATGCGGGCTGCTCACCCAGATCTGGGGGGGAAAAATGAAAATGAACACCAGGGAACTGTTTCAAAGTAAGCATGGGCTATTTTGCCAGACCCGGGCAGCGTAATTTATGGAGCGACGTGTCAGGAGTTGTTTTATTAAAGCAAGTAGCTTCAGCTTCACAGAAAATAACCAGGAAAAAGGAGTAAAAAAGAGTTTTATATACATGGAATTGGGGAAGGTATGGGGGAAAGCCATGCAGATAGTCACGGGAGCATGTCAAGCTCCACCTCTCTGCTGAGTTCCTTTCCTTGCCACAGGAGGGTGCTTGTGGCTGTCCAACAAGACATGCGTTTGTCTGATAGGATTTATCTGCGTTTTAAACCACTGCTGATAAACAAAGAATTTCAAAGCTTTACCTCTCCTAAATGGGAGTCTCCCAGAGGTCCCTTGGTTTCCGTGTGTGCTATGATGACCTTCACCCCTGGAAGAATCTTCAGCGGGAAACAAATGTTTGAAAATGGAGTTAACAGAAGTTGAAGTCATCAGAAGAAAGGTAAGTTCATAATGCAGAGCCGCGGTCAACAGCCCGTGCAGTTTTTCCCTTTCTGCTCCCCCTTTACTCAGTAGGCAGCAACCATCTCCTCCTACTGAAGTTTCATTTAAACCCTGCGTGTGAAGGCCTGATTTTTCCAGCTACAGCGACATATCCTATATTATTTTATCTAGCTGCCATTTTAAGCTCTCTCTAGCACCTCTCCTAGATGCACTATGGCTAGCGCCGCGCATTCAGCCTCTCAGTGCTCAGGTTCTGTGCTGAGAGAAGCAGCTCCCCACCAGAGAAGGGCAGCGAGGACAAAGGATCGCTCTCAGTCTCTCACCTTCCCGGACTCCATGAGCGGCAGACTGTGTGGAGAGCCTCTCTCTACCAAACGTACCCTGCGAAGATAAAAGTAGAACGCGTTTGTAGGAAGGTCCACGAAGTTAAGCAGAGGCTAAACAGACGTGTTTCGGTATATCCAGGGCTGTCCTGCCCTGACCCAACCGCTGTGATGCCTGGCACTCGTGCACAGTTGTTCACAAACCACTGAGGAGCGTTTAGCTGCCTTTGAGACGTCAACATTAGCATTCCCACTTATCACGTTTCTTTTAAGAATCAGAAACTCAGCTCTCTGCAGAGATGAGTAACTCATTCCAGCAGAGCTCTAAGGCTGCAGTTCCACCAGCATTTTGCATTCACCTTCTTCACCGGACCCTCCTGGACCTCTGCTTGCCACACTGAATCACGGCAGTGTCGGCAGTAATTACAAAAAATGAAGAGCACGCAGCCTAAAAAGAATGAAGTGCCATTACACAGGCCATTAGGAGCGTAACTTTGGACAGCACAGCTGCAGAAGGAGCAAAACCTGAGTGCAGCAGGAGGGGTGCACAAGAGAAGAGGCCTCTCTCAGTTATGCACTCCGCTATTCCAACACCTGCAGGCAACTAACACAGTGGGAGCCTTGAGGCTACGGCTGAACTTGATTCTAACAAGGATGGATCTCTAGCAAATCACAGTGCTAAGTAAGTGTATTACAGCAGTTTGGGTGAGGGTCTGGAAAGAAAGAGCAGAAAAGCGATGGAGGAGGAGATGCCAGCCCACGTCCAGTTCTAAGCCGTCACTGAAGGATTCTCTAGGATCGCCTTTGAGTTCGGTGATGAGGGACTGGCTGCTGCCAAGGAGATTGCAACGCTGCAGGGTGATCACAGCCCGGGTGATTTTTCCCCTTTGCAGCATTTAATAGTTAACGCTGTAACATCACATCATCTGTACCTGTCGTGCCGAAGTGCTCTCATGTCCACGTAGACTGTTGTTGGGTCTGGTCCTGCTGTTCCCTAAGAACAGAAAGGAAGTAACAAACTCAACAGAAGCCGGGAAATCCTGTTTTCGTTTTCACAGACCAACTCAAAAAATTCCCTCCCTCTTTTGCTGACGTTTATGAAATACTGACCTAACCTACCAAAAATATGGTACAAATATTCTCCCCCTAGAGCGACTGCCACAAAGCCTTGATGTTTAATGCAGTTACATGACAAATTCAGGAACGGTGGCATTTTACAACAGAAATTAGCAAATTTAGCAACAAAAGTTAGCAAACGATGGCATAAGCGAAGCAGGTATTTACACGGCTAAGCCTTACAGTTTACAAAACCGTTAAGTACCTCCTCTAAAACACCACACAGCAAGCACAAAGCACGTGAGCATAAACCCGCACAGCCACAATCCCGTTCTGAAAGCTCAGCTGTTCTTCAGGAAAGAACAGTGAGAGCTCCCTCCAACGGGATGCGCGCAGAGCAGCACCACTGAACCACACCGACTCCAGGACACCACGAGCACGCGCATGCATCACTCTACCTGCTCAGCCAGCTTGCCCAGCCTGTTTGGCTGACAGTGGGACCACAAACAGAAGTAACAGAGGCCATCAAAGTGTGTGACACAGAGAGAAAGGGGAGAAGAGAAAATACAGACAAAGAGGCACTGGAGACGTAAGATACACACAGCAACACAGAAAACAAAACTCGTACTGTTTCAGAGCGAAAAAAACCTTCCCTGCAGCCCTGAAATGCCTTCTCAGCAGGCCAGCCCAGTGAAGCTGGACGACGTTACCTCTCTATTTGCGTGCTGATCTGTATCGGGTACATGCTGAGAATGCCCATCAATCCACTCAGTTGAGTTTAACAACACAAAAACACCCAACGCAGTTATCACTTTGGAAGAATCAGGGAAAGGGGAAAAGCAAACTAAAAAAATGGCTCCAGGATTGGAAACAAAGATAAAAAGATACAAAACGAGGAGAAGGCCCAAATGCCCAGTAGCCCTACAGTCTTCACAATTTTCCTGGAATACTCTGCTGGAGAAAAACTGTTGGTTTGGTTTGTTTTTTTTTTTGTTTGTTTGTTTTGGTTGGGTTTTTGCTTGTTTCATTTGGTTTTTGTTTGTTTGCTTCTAACTAGCATAAACCAGAGTGTTCTACCACAAAAAGAGATTGAAGATTCCTCACATCTCTGCTTGTCAGTTACCAGACGAAGCTCCTGACACAATCTGCCAGCAGGGTGTTATTTTAAGTATTGTGTTCTACATTCTGAAAGCTGCTCTTAGGTTAACTCCACAGGTGCAAGCCTCCAAGCCAGAGCGCAGAGGAAGCTCTCTCCAGGCCCCAAAGGGATCTTTTTCTATTTGGGTTGCACAGTGTGAACGACAAATATCCAAAACTGTTTTAAAAATCCTCTTTCAGACCCTTGGCATCTGCAGTGCTCTGTTCAAGGGATTTAGAGTCTTTCTGCGTGGTCTTCTCAGTTTCATCTATATCCTCCCATTTTTATTATTTTTCTACTAATTCATAAAATTCCCCTGGCCATACTTCTTTATAATTAATTACCTGGAGTGTGTTACACATTTTTTGTAATATGTGTGAAAAACTACAGAAACGAAAGGAACAATTATGAACGGCAACTGGATTTCAGCTGGGCGGGTCTGGAGCACTGCTTGTCACTGCGAAGCAGGGCTGTGCCACACGCAAGCCTGTTCTGCCTCTCCAAGCTTCCAGTTTTACATTTTCAGTTGAAAAAAGTCCAACATGAAGTGAGACAAACTCATCTGCGTGGGGATAACTCACCCAGAGAGGCAAATCAACTGGTCAGTTAGCACAGAAGGGAGAAATCACCGCAACCCGCAACTTCAAGGCCTGGTGAAGCAGCGAGCGAGCCGTGGAGCTCTAGCTCGCACGCACAGCCGAACTCCCAGAGGCACCCCGCGCAGGGAATAAGCAGCTCGAGCTCACCTGCAAGCAGATTGCCACGTTGACCCTGCAACCAAACGTGGTGCTCACTGCACGGGCGGAGAGGCCCAGGTCTTTGAACAGCTTGGAGAAGGACTGCGTCAGCGCAATCCTCGGTCTCTCCTCCGCCACCACCATGCACGTTCGCACACAGGACAGGTTGATTCCTTTCATCTGATGGCCAGTGGAGGAAACAAATCAGTTTCAGTCTGAGCTCAGCATTTCTACAAAGCAGCCACTTAAATTTGTGAACCGGCTGACTTTAAACAACACTGGAATAACTGACACGAGCTGAATCAGAGGGACAGGTGGGCAGGGGGCTACGGTTTTTGCTTTGGTTGGATTTTTGTCTTTTTTTTTTTCTTCCTGAGTATTTTGCCCAAATTTTAAGAAATACCCAGCAGCACAGAGGACCTACGAATAAATAGAGTTTAAAACATAAGACTTCCAGCAATTTCAGCATTCCCAGAAAAGTAAGCGCTAATCCAAAGCTTTCGAAGGAACACTGAGAAGCCCACCCCCTACAAGCCAAAACGAAGCGTTTTTCAGGAAGGTGCACGTTTGTATGCCAGCACGCTGAACTTTTAAGCCCACTTACCCGGAGCGCGTCAGTCTGCGTCCCGAGCCCTTTGGTGCACATCTCCATCACCGAGTAGGAGCAGAAGGTGACGCGCACTTTGTACTGGCTGACAGCAGACAGCCACAGGGACACGTTGCTCTCCAGCTCCAGAGGAGGGACAAGAATAGACTGATGGCCCGAATATACACTAGGAAGTGGAAGAAAAAGACACATGAGAACTTCAGACCGTCTTAAAGAGCAAAATGTTTTTATGCCAATAGAACTTTTTTTTTTTTTTTCCCGTAAAGCCAAAGGGAAGCAAACAACTGCAGGAACATTGAGAGCTTGGTATCTATCTGAATTTCAGCTCATCTCTACAGGAAACAAGCGTCTCCCTGGGTTTTCTGCTGGTCACTTGGCTGGAAGTTGCGGGATAAGGTTAAGTCACAGACTTTAAGGTGCGTGACCCCGTCTCGCAGAAAGCTGCGCTGAACTACGGGCAAATACTCACTGCCTCAATATTTCAGCAGCTTTTCATTTTTATGGATGTAAACTACAGTATGAGAGAGGGGAAGAACACGTGTGCCACAGCACAAACCTCTGCCTTCTGTGCAAAGCCCCTACCACCACCTGCTCCCCTTGGCAGGCCGTGGCCGCAGCGCTGTCTCCCCGGCCTGCTGTCGCTGCCCGCCAGGTGCGGGGCGCTGCCGCCAGCCGTACACCTCTGCCAGTGTAAGGGCTGGAACCAGGTGATCTTTAAGGTCCCTTCCAGCCCAGATGTTCTATGATCCTGTAAATGTGTGAGGCAGAAAAGCAGCCCTGGGCTGCTGCAGTCCGCATGCCGGGCGTTGCCGGCCTGGCCTTGACGTGGGACTCGGCGTCACCCCGCCGGCCTGCACTGTGGGCTCAAAGCTGTGGGGGGCAGCCATGCCCCCACCTCTTTGCGGGGGGAAACATGCTCCTTGCCCCTCCTCACACATCCTGCACCCCTTCCTTCCACCATGCCCACTACCCAGCACAGACTGCCTGCACGGCAGCCAACACCACTCGTGCTGGCCTCCAGCCAAAGCTCCTTTCCCAGTCGCCTTGTTGAGGGGGAGGAGAGATTTGGGAGGAAAGACGTTGCTGCGAGGAGCTAACAGACAGAAGAGGAAACATGGCATGCAGCACTGCAGGGCAAAGTTTCCAAAATCTAGTATCTTTCAAATTAGCCTCCTCCCCAGCCAAACACAGGCCGGCTTTTGTCATCTTCTTCAGCAATACTCAAACTGGAGTATGTGTGAAATTTTTAAAATCCATACATAGATTTTAATTCCATCATCACCAAGGTTTCTTCTCTCTCCACCTTCCCCATTTTATTGTTAGTATAAATTATCAAATGCCACTGAAGTTCACTTTTTGTTTTCCTTCAGCCCACTTCCTTCCCCGTTTGGGGAATTAGAGAGGGAAGGAACAGGTTAACTGCAGCAACCACCGTAACCAGCCTGGCTTCTACAGAAGGGAAGAGAAAGCTGAGGGCAAGTGGGAAGCCTGTGACTCGAGGGACTCACCTGCACAAGCACCACAGAGCAAATCCCAAGCCACAGTAGGGGTCCAGGCAGATGGCAATCTGACGTGAGGGGTACAGCTCGCACTGCAGCTTTATAGAGCGACATAAGGCACTGGTAGCTGCGTGAGACATCTGTAGGGGGAGAGCAGGCTCTTCAAGGACTTTTTAAAGGAGGGAATCGCATTTAACAACCGACAGAAATGCTTACTGCACAAGGCATGTCAACACATAAGGGTTTTTTTTTTTGTGCGTCTTCCAAATAGGACTGGAGTCCAAATTTTCACATTCACTTTCCAGGCTATTGGTTGGTGACATCTGTCACAATGTCACATGATGTCAAGCACCATCCAGCACCTCTCTGATACACCAGGAATGAAAACATTTGTGAACTTCACCACAAACGGCCACAAACGGCCTCCTGCAGTGGCTCCTCACATACAACCAGCAGGCAATGTTTCCAAAAAGCTCATCAAGAAATCCTGATGTCATGCAAATTTAAAATAAGCCTTTTGAACACCAAGATGGTCCGCTTGCATTTCTGTATTTCTTCTCTGGCAGGAAAAATGGCTGTCAAGGTGTAGGGAAATGGAACAGAGCAATCCCGCTCCAGGTACCCTACCTTGACTCCTGCTAATATACCGGTAGTAGACACGCTGAAGTCCAAATATGCCAACATATCTGGAGACGTAGGTCTGAAAATACTAGCCAGCTTCTTTTTAGGCATATCATCTATTTAAAATATATAAAAAGAGAAGGTACCATCTCATTATTCTGGAAAGAGACCACAAGACAGCAACGTATCTTTACAGCATTAGCACCGGGTTCTTGCTATAGTTTCTGGGCAGTGACATGGATGCAATGCACGAAGCATCCATTCAGTGGGGCAGCTATGGTACAGCAGAAGAAAGAAATCAGCCTCCAACCTCCTCACATTTCATTTTAGCTCGTGGGCAAACATTCTGTACCTGTATCCAAAATAGTGGGCCACGTCTTAATATCTACAGCTGCCGCAGCTTCCTTGGACTTCAGCAGCTTCATTATCGCCTGCGTGGTGAGGATACACGCAGACTTACTGACCTGTGCAGAACATTAGAGACACGTATCAACCCAGGGAAGGAATGCTCCAGTGACTTCACATCCAACCAAACAAGGTAACTGGCAAGCTGAACACACGAAGCAGAAGCAAAGCAATATAAATTACAATATAAATTACAACAACAGGAAGAACATGTTTTTTTTTTTTTTTAAAGTATTTATTGACTCAGCCACAGCACATCATTTTTTCTTTTCTAGCTTACTTCACATTGACAATGGCAAAGTAACTTATCAGGCAACGTCACTGTCTGCATCAACTCACCTACACCCCCACAGGCACTGAAAGAGAAACGTGGCATCCATACCTCTACAATCATCTTGACAGTGGGCAGGGTGGTAGCGAGGTTCTGCGGGTGAGGTGGGCGAACGGTGATAGGTATGCAGCCAGCATACAAGCAGCCATAGAAGGTTGCTATCAAGTCTACTCCTGCAGCAAACGTTTGTGAAATTAGTACAGTTTTATCAGAACAAAAGGCCAAATCCTTCCACTAAAAGTAAAATAAGCACAGAGAAATTTTATTAAGATGCAAGCACTTGTCACAAAGGTCTGTTACTGGGCTGGTTTTGGCCATGCCCAGTTCTTTAAGTAGTGTAGTCATGCAAGCCTGATGTCCAGATTTCACTTCTGGAGCCAGCCATTGAGAAAAGAACAGGTGTTCCTGAAAAAAGATCAACACTGACACCCCCACCCAACTTTCCATCGATACACTGGCAGTTTTCTTTGAGGCTGTCAACCCAGATTTTTTCATGCGGCATAGACCAAACTACTTTTGCATAACTGCCCAGGCATCTGGGGTGGCCAGATGAAATGTTTGGTAAATTCAGGTTGCCATTTGGAGAAGCAGCTTATTAAGAACAGAGGAATTCTCTTCCTTGAAATATTAAGTCACTGCCATACTCCGCTACATTAAATGGATGTTTGAAAGCTCTGCCTTGGCCAGAGCTGTTTCTTTCCTTGTGGTGTCTGACTCTGATTCCTGCTGCTTGCATTGCCTTACCTGGAGGATAAACCAGGGCTACGTGGTCCCCAACATTCAGCCGTCCCTTCTCCATCAGCGCAGCCGCCACTCTCTCTGCTCTCTTGTGCAGCTGCATGCACGATGCGGTGCTGGCTACAGTGCCCTGCACAGAACAGAAGCAGCCTCAGGGAACTCTGCAGGGAACATTTCTGACACTGCATGGAGGACGCGCTACAGATGCAGTGTTTCCTTCTCGTGGCGGTGATTTTAAGCTGTCGAACCCAAAGCCCGGCCTGCTGCAGGATGGCATCGGCACTCTGCTCAGCTTTGCTGAGAAAAGCTGTTAAAGTGGAAGCCTGCGAGCTGAAGTCATGCACAAGAACAGTAAAACGAGAACAAGGCATCAATGTCTCCTGAGGAATGTGCAATGCTTCTGGAAAACAAAACTCTGAAGCTATTCCAAGGTTCTCTGCCTAGGCTCCACTAAAATTCCAGACAAGGAATAAAATTCTAGATGTAGGAAAATTCCGCTGCTTGCCAACTAGCAATGGCTGTTGACCACTTCAAAACCATGACATCCCACGCCAAAACAACCTGAAGCATTTTAGGAAAAGGACTTTTAGTTGCTGTTTTCTTAGAATTCAAACAGTCCTTTGCTGACCTTGACCTCAAAGTAAGATCTAAGGTGCATCTCACCTTGGAATTCAGCAACAGGAAGAGGGGATGATCTGGAGTTGTCTGAGCTCGCCACTGAAGAACATCTGCTAAATACAGGAACTGAAAACGATAAACAGAAAATACTCAGATGCACTATGAACGTCCCATGCTTAGTTTCAGCAGAACACCATGACTGCTCAGATATTTAACGTTACTGGGATGTCTGTGCTACCTTTCTTGCCTGATCATTATCCTCCAGCTGGGTAACATCTCTCCCTGAGGCTTGTGCAATTCTCTTTCCAGCAACAAGGTTTCCTACTATCATTGAAGCAGGACCAACGTCTGCATTTTAAAAAAACAGTGCAAAACGAGAAAAATCGTATGTGAGGAACATACAGTAATCAACAGTTCAGCCTGCAGGTTGCTACAAATTCCACAGGGAATACAGATGGGAAGAGCTGAAAGCTGGAAACAAAGATCACATTCTACAGAGTGAGAGAGGGGATAACATGGCCCACTGCAGCAGTCTAGCACTGGCTCAGCAAACCGTGGTCAGCGTGTAGTTCAGTTTTCCTACAAGAGTCACAGCCTGTCTGAGGACCGTCGTCGCAAGATGACCAGTACAGGGACACTCTGGGATACAGCTATGGAAGCATGAAGCTGGCCCGTGCTGGCATCTCCCTGGGGCTCAAGGCAGACCGTAACGCCCTCGCCGAGCTCTGCCAGCGCCACTAGCTGTGCTAAGCGAGGCATCTCAAAGCCACCCGACCGTCACGCTGCCGCCGTCTCGTCCCCACACGTGCCCTGAGAAACGGGCGCACCGAGCACGCTGCGTCGACTCACCCGGTTGTTTCTGCCGAGGCTTGGGCAGGTTAGTGACACACGTGTGCGGACACATCAAGACATTACAGGGGTGCAGGGCACCCTCCAAAAAGCGCTGCTTGGTTTCTGAGATGTGAATCCCCCCGAGCGGCGCCTTGGGCAAGGTGTTGGCTGGCACCAGCGCCAGGCAGTAGACGCCCACTTGGTGGATGCTATCAATTGCCTTGACGGAGAAGAAAAAGAAAATACGTTCCGCATTATCAACTGGGATGTAGCTAGAGCAAGAATTTGAATTCAAGTCATTTAATAACATTAAAATTTTTACTTGCACCACAGTTTGCAAATAAAGGGTCCAATTCTGCACTCACTGAACTCATAGAAGTTGTGCCATGACTTCAATGGGAGCAGGAGCAGACCCAGGACTTTGGCTTGTGCACTCTATCAAGGGGATGCCACCTGCACATCAGGGATTAGGAAAGTCTCTTAAAAGTGGGCAAAAAGTGCAGAGATTTTTAAAAAGCCAAAACTATATCACAGCAAATTTAGCACGTATGGCACAATCACAGAAGCGCAGTAGAACATAAAACCACAAGAATAGGAAGGGAAACATCCTGCTGCCTGGAACTCCAGTCTCTATTTTAGCTCTGACCCTTCTAAAAACAGAAATAACATTGTTTCTTGTGAACAACAGCTTATTACCAGATCCTCCCTCCGAAAAGATGATTACAGAACTGAAATTAGACAGAAACCATAATTTCACAACTGTCTTACACTTAGGAGGTCTCTTCCCCTAAGCTGCTCTCTCCAGCCTTCCCTTCTTTTGTTCCCTCACCAGCCGTCTTCTGTAACTGTGCTCGCTCACTTTTTTACTTTCCTGTAACTGCTCAATTCATTGAATGCAACTGCCAGAGTTCCCCTCCCTTCTGCCCCACCAGGGAAGCACCACACTGCAAGCAAGGGAAAAAAGTTTTCGATGCTTACCGTCGGAGATCTAGAATAAGGATGTTAGGGACTTAGATTTTAGGGTCTGCTTTGATACTTGGCACTACGAACCCTTAAACATTTTCGGACTTAACTCTCCCAGTCAGTATGAAATCAGCAGATGTACGTAGAATTAAAGCAAACAGAAACTAGCATCCTAGTCATAAGAAGTTCAAAAACATTCTGGAAGATCAAAATTTTACTTTTTACAAAATTTTTGTTAACTGTCAGCTCTGAAATACATTCAGAAGTCAGCTTATTGTAACTCTAGTTACACTGAAAGCTTTTTCTTATGGAGAACAGACGCTCTGAGATTCTCATTTCATACATTAGCCTTATTCACCTGGAAAGAGAGAAAGGACAGATCTGACTACCTGTAGAACCCTGCTCATCCACTGAAAACTATCCTCCTCTGACGCATCAGGGCGCTGCTCTGCCACAAGCACTATTCGATCATCATGCAAAACGGTGACAGAAAAAACTGCTATCCTAAAACGCAAAGGACAGAAGAATGATAGGATGCAACATGTGATGAACACAGCACGGCTTATTATAACAGGGAACAACTGCAACCTTCAGTGGCACTGCTCCAACACGTACAAGCGTCATTCATGCCAGATCACCACAAAATCACAGACAAATCGAGAGCAAGCGCAGGTTCATTTCTGTCATATGTTTCTGCTGGGGGGTCGAGAGAATTGGCAGTCACCAACGCAGCGCGTGTTTAACACAGGCAGGTTCCATACACGCATGGGCTGTGCAAACCTTGCCTATTTAACTCCACCATGCACGCTAAACTTGTTGCTGCCACAGACTTATTTTCTCCTGAAAGGCAACAACGACACCAAACGGCTGGGTCGCACGTCCCGTGGCATTTGCGCTGACAAATACTTGCTCCCCTTTGTGAATTAAATTAGTTTTAGGCCTGCAGCTTCTCGGACAAATTATTAACCATGCCTTAGCCAGGTGTCTGCCGTTATTTTTACGGTATGTGAATGGCACAAGTGATGCAAAAATGGAGGAAGCTCGGCTTTGTAAGTCAGAAATAGTTCCATGTCACTGCCACAGCTGCAGAAGAAAAACGCTCAAACTAAATGGCGAGCAGTAGGGCCGGCGATACAGCACACACGCTCTTTGAAAGTCCTTCAGCAGCCTCAACATTTCTATACTTTGTTCTTCCCCAAGCCACTCTGCATGAGAGTGCTCAGGTGGACAAAGGGGAGCCGTACTTTCCGTTCTCTTTCAGGCGTCATTTGGCTGTCTTAAGAGACGCTTCAAAAGAAGTTTTGGACGCTTAGATCTAGCGGGGACCGCCACACTCCTATCCGGCACGCTACGGCCCAGCGCCATCTTTCCCGCAAGGTACACGCGTAAAAATTCACATGCAGGACCCCCACACAGACTGCGCTGCTTGTTCATCATTTGAGCGTGACAAAAAGTAACAGAGCTCAGTGCTGGTGGATTTTTAACATACTCACCTTCCCCGGTAGACAAATTTCATCGGTTCTACCGCCAACGCCGTGGCGACCACGTCATCTGCGTTATGTCTGCGACCACTAACTGTCATCAGGCCATCCAGTTTTCCTACCACAAACACCAGGTAGTCCTGAAAAGGAGACAAGATTGGAAACAGAGGAGGAAAAACCTCCTGACTCCTGACTGCAAGCAGCGACCCTCCCCGGAGCTCCCTGCCCTGGCACAGAGCCGTGCCCGGCGCATCCATGATTACAAAGTGCACCAGTTCCCTGGGGTCAGGGTGTGTCACTCGGAGCTGGGACAAAGGGAGGCCAAGGCTGCTCCTTCACACTTACAGGGCCCACAAAGCCAAGCAGTCCTGTTCTCGTAAAGGGTTGGTCGGAAACAGGCACGCCGGTGGCCGTCACTGGAATGGCCTGAAAGGATGAAAGGACACAGAAGAAATCTTCAGATGCTGACAGCACTAGGAAAAGCGAAGTTAAAATACTTCCTGCCTCTGTTTCACTGCAGCTCTATGCTCAGCTGAAAAATCACTTGATGACAACATTAGCTATCATGTCAAGCACGGATAACTGTAGCTTTCCTTTCTTTGCCTTTTTTCTTCCCCCCACCCCCCCCCAACCCTTCTGTTACTTCAGGTTTCTTGCTGGTCTTTCACCGTGGCTTTTTACTTAAAAAAAAAAAAAAAAAGGTGAAGTAATAAAACATAAAATAAAAAGTATAAGAAGCAAAAGTTTATTTGCGAGAAGAAATGCTGGAGGCACAACACTACACCGAGGAAAACAAACCTCAAACACGTTTTTGGTGATTCCGAGCAGGCCAAAGTACGCCATTCCGGTTGCACCCGAATTCACACATATTTCTCCGACTTCATCAGCTTTACACAGATAAGGAGTCCCATCCACCTTCACAACACAAACATTTGCTAAAGGGAGAAGAAGAAAGCACAATCACTGCGGTGCTATGCGTCAGCCACTGACACAGAAGTTACCTGGCTGCTGGTATAAAGGCTTCACTGTCGGTTATCTGTCGGCTACAGCAAAAACACAGCGTGAGAGAGAGCCCCACCTGTCTTTTTGGCAGCCGGTGTCCAAGATGAAAGGTGCAAGTTTGCAAATGCTTTTGTTTTATTATTATTATTTTTTGCAGTGCTTCATAGCCTACATTCAAGCTGCACATGCCTCCAGAACTGCAGCGAGTGGTTTTCAACACGAGGCTGATGGCTTGACCAAGGTAAAGCTCACACGAGCTTTACGGTGAGAAGTGAAAAGATACCGATCGCTGACACACCATTCCTGTTTTGTCGGGACTGCACACTTCAGTACTCACAGTATCATCATGTAAGCTAGGTGAGAAACAGACTAGAAACTGAAATGGCCTAACGTCCTCTCCATCTCTCACTGCCAGCGCAGGGTTTGTCTGCGTTTTATGCCCCGTCTTTTAAAGCAGGGCAGTCTTCCAACCGTTACTTGGAGACCACAGACATCTCAGAAGGATGTCCCTTGCTAAACGTACTGCCGTGAACACAAACTCTTTCTTTCCTAGCTTCAGTATGATGGCCTTCTTCAAATCATTAGAAGCTGTGGCTGCCCCCTCCCTGGCGGTGTTCGAGGCTGGATGGGCTCTGGGCAACCTGCTCTGTGGGAGGTGTCCCTGCCCACGGCAGGGGGTTGGAACTGGATGAAATTTAAGGCCCCTTCCAACCCAAACCACTCCATGATTCTACCCTGTTCCATAACGGTCCCACCGCTATTACTCTCCTGTTTCTTCGAAGAAAACAAATTTTCTTCTGAAATTTCAGAAGTCTTCCAACATTGACATCTTCTTATTTTTAAGGAAGGAAATACACGCTTTTAAATCAAGCATTACACTGATCTGTGCTCTGGCCATTGGTTGTATTTGACTTCTGAAGTCACTAGTTTTTAGAGGTTTCTCTGGCTAGACAGACTCCTTGCTTACCGCACTCTGGATTCGTCTTTTCCCATCCCCAAAGGGAAAGGAGAAAGGATAAAAAGGGAGAACGCAGCAAAGAGCAAGGAAGTTTAGCTTAGCGCTTACAAGATTTAAAAGAAATCAAAAAGCCTATCTGAGCCAATATGAAATAAACAGTCTTTGAATATGCCTTAAATTAATTTTCTGCCCTCCCCCATTGCACCTGCATCCAAGCCAGACCATCACAGTATTTTGAGGTCATGCACACTAGAGAGGAAGGGAGAGAGCAAGGGGAGCCCAGATGTGTGTGAAATTTACTTAGTTGGTTTATTTCTATCAGGACCATTTGAACGTTCTGGTCAACAACATTCCGAAGGGGCGTGCTACTGCACTCCAGTTCAGGCAGGCTCAACTGATAACACAGACAGCCCTTACTTTTACCGCTGTCCAGCCAGCACAAAGAGAAATCAGAAATGGAATGTGGGACGTTTCCTCTGAAACTAATACACGACACAGTCCGTTTTGCCGCAGGCACGGGCCAAGAGCTCAGCTAGTCTTCAGTTCTCAACACCTTATGTCTGAACAGGAACGACAGTAACTGACCCTGCGAATAAATCAACCTCTGGATCACCTACGAACCACCAGCTAGTGATTTACTCACGCAGAAAAACTCATTTTGCAATTTAGGAGGAAAAAAATTTAAAAGGCAGTTTAACTCTTCATTGACAAATTGAAAGAGATCCTTGATCACCACAAGAAACAGTCTGAGTTAATCTCGGAACGCTGTATGCAATGCTTCGATAACAGTGCACATGGAAGCAGCATTAACTGGAGACAGCAGGACAATCTGTAGGCCAACACAAAGCCTACAGCCCTCAGCTCATTCACAGAGATGGAAAACAGCAGCCTGCAGTTCTGAAACGATGCTCCATCCACAAAGCCCCAGGATAATCCTATCACCCTAATCAAGTCAAAAAAATACTCACCAGCAACCACTGTATGACACAGGTGGTCTACACAAACATTCTAACGGCAGGCATAGCTCTGCCCTGCCATGTGTTACTGCTAGGTTTTCCTTTTGCAGTATCTGTAGAGCCTGTAATCTTGCTTCTCCTCCTTTTCCTGCTTCATGTGTGATATACAAGAGAGTGCATCTACCACCATTTCAGCCTCTCAACAGCATCGCATCTGAAAAAGAATTAGAGAGAAGGGAAAGGCAGATGGGACAGGAATGTACATGTGGACTACGCGTCATGAAGAACGCCGACTTCTGCTAGGAAGATTTTCTTTCTTCAAATGAGTCCACATGTACATTCTTACAGATGGTGACTCGCGGCAGTTGGCCCTGCCAGAAGATTTCTGGCAGAGGATGAGAATCCTGTCGTGCACTGATGCCCTACTGAAGACTGGATTCAGCTTTGGGTATCTCAAGAATAGCACCGCATCAACTGGAGAAGAACGTCAGAGGCCTGCGCAGCAGACGGCTGGAACAGAAATCTGCTGCTACCAAAGGTGCCTGATGTGTGTGAGAAAGTGCTCTTGTTCCACTTGAAGGGTTTCAGAGCAGATCCTTACGCAATTGTCACTGTGTGCCAACAGCGGAATTCCAGGATCTTCTTGTGGGGAGCAAGTCTTCCAGAAAGGCCTGAGTCCACGCGAATAAAAAGAGGGCTCTCCTAGCACTGCAGCTGCTAGTCATAGCTTCTTTCGCAGAAGCAGAAAGCCTCGGGAAAAACACCAAAAGGCCAGGATGAACACCTCTGCCACCATTGCACACTCACAGAGGCTCACACAGGCAGCCAGAGCACGTTTAAATCAGATGAGAACACCTCGGGAATCAGAGGCAATGGGTACGTTTCTGACAAGAGCAGCTCTGCGGTGGGAGGCTCTTGTGCCATCATGTGGCAGCCGGCAGCCACGCGGAACACAGAACTGACTGCTGCAATAAATTCTGAGGACTAACACAGAATGAGGCGCTGCTTCCTGACATTCACAGTCCGAGGAATAAGACCAGATGCATCACAAAGCTGTCCGGTAACAACTCCTTTCCCAGATCAGGCACTGATATAGAGGAGCTAACTTCCTCCGCAGTGAAGAGCCATCAGAAGGACCACCAGCCTCTGGACCAATGCTTGCTGAGACAGAGACATCCACAGACTGAAGACAAGGCACGCGTCCTGCCACGCTGTTCATCTTGCAGAAGCTTAAGATCTGGCACAGCCTAAACTTTCCTGTGTAAGCAAGTGAGTGCTGCAGCACCCTGTGGATCAGATTTTGTATGCTTAGGAGCTACAGTGATATGGATCTTCTGGATTAGAGAGCTACTCTACTGTCAGAGAGAGAACGCGAGCAGGATCCCTGCAGAAGGATGGAAACGGCAAGTCAGGAAGTGGCAGAAAGGCAAAACCAAGTCCCCTCGAGCACCCTGGCACAAGGTATAACAAGCTTCCAAGACGAGAGGTGACGTGCCAATTGCACTCCAACTGATGGGCAAGTTGGAGGCAGAAGAAGAGGGAAGTCTGGTACTCTCGCTGCCATCTTCACCAGCCCAATTTGAAACAAATATGAACTAACGACCATTATGAGCCAAACACTGCTTCTTCTCAGGGCTGGCTCCCAGATGGAAAGCGTGCAAGCTCATCAAGAGGTGAGACAAAGCATCATAAACCCCAGGAGCCAAAGAAGTTTTCAGGGAAATGCATACTAGGCTCTCTCATGAACTCCCACGCTCTTTCATGGGAACACTTCTCTGTGGCAGCTCTTTGATTATCGGCTATGAATGCCGATCACAAGGGAACAGCCAAGGCAACGTGGCATCACGAGTGGCCTAAGGGTTAAGCAGCAGCGACGTAAAGCATTATGCTAAGGGGCCTGCCACACTTGCTGGTTAAGACCCTGTGCAGGTGGACCCGCAATGTCCCAGAACAAACAGCAAGGTCTGATGAAAAGGAGAGCAAAAGTGGACACAACAGCCACGACCCTTTAAGCAGCTGGCTCCTGAATAAAGTACAGCTGGGATCTTCAGGGGTACAGAGCTCAAAGCCATTTGGCTTGACTGAACAAGCCTCAGCACGACTGCTCGTTCTTGGCTAGGAGGCTCCTCTCACAGAAATCACAGAAAAGCGCAGGTTGGAAGGGACCTTGGAGGTCACGTAGCCCAACCTTCATTTGACCAAGTGAGACGCAGGAAGGTGAGCTCCTGTGTCGTAAGGTGTTTGGATGACTAGGGCACGCAGCGACTTCCAAGTCCTCACAGAAGTATTCAACAGGGATCAGAAGAGGCGGCACTACCTTCAGGGACAGCATGCGACTCGAGTTAGGCCTTCGGTGACAGCACTGCCATCTCAAGAGAGGGAAAAGAGCAGGGAAAGACCGAGACTCATCAGTCAACAGGGCAATTCAAGAAGTGCAGCTGACAGGAAAAGAAATGGTGGTGTGTTCTCTCCTGTATGCCAGACACCAGGTGAGAAGGGACCGAGCACATCCATCCTCCACAACTACTGCACAGGAAAACGTTTAAATCTCACACGGCAAGGCACACGTATACCCGACATTGAAATGTACATGCAGACTCATTTGAAATAAGTCACTAATCTCATTCATTTGGCACAAAGCTTTTTCACTTTTTTTCTACTTTTGAAGCTTTTTTTTTTTTTTTTTTTTTTTGATAGTCACAGGGAACAAAATCCTTGGATTACCACCTAGGAAGCACTCTGTTGTGTCATGTTCTCACTTCAGGAATGTACAAAGACACGTCTGCTGAAACACACTTCCTGACACGAAATCTTTATCATTCTGTCAAACTGAAGTTAGTCTGCCCCCAATAAAAATAGCCTGATGCTGACGGACGTTTTAAAGCAGCTAATGAATTAAGTTGCCCAGCTTCAGCTTAACCTACAAGTAGTTTTGCCACTTCCTGCTACGTTTCAGAATAGCAACAGCCATCACCTGCAAGCCGCATCACTTCCAGGCCGAGCTGGATACACACGTAGCCACCTTCCCTCACATCAGACAAGTCACTCCACGTTTCTCAGTACTGTAGAAGGTCATGGTGGCCTTGTCACCCTTAAAACACATGAGCTTGGAGGAGGAGATCTTTGAATATTAACCGCCTTTCTTGGGCCTCTCTCTCCTCTCCAGAGCATCATCCCACAGCACTCTTTAAACCCAATCCATGCAGAGGCTGAAGGCTGCTCTCCTACAGCCCTGCACTGTGATCTTGCTTTCGCCCTGCTCCTTCCTCCCATGATCCTGAATTTTACTATCTCATGATCCCTGTTAGCCTTCAACCTTCACATCCCCAGTGATCCCCTCCATTTTTCTGAGCATCAGGTTCAGCACAGCCCCTCTCCTCAGCGGCTCCTCCATCACTTGGGTCAGGGAGTTCCCATTGCTGCACTCAAGAAGCCTACGCCCGGCTGCGCTGTCCCTCCAGCAGACATCGGGGTGCATGAAGCCCCCCACGAGGACAGCAGGGCAAGCAAAGGTGAGGATGCTCAGAGCTGCTGGCAGGAGGACTCGTCCACTTTTCCTTCCCGGCCAGGTGGCCTGTAGCAGACACCCACTACAACGCCATCTACACCAGTCTGCTCGTTAGTCCTTACCCGTGAGCTCTCAGATCTTCTTCCACACCCAGGCAGAGCTCCGTGCACGCCAGCTGTTCTCTCACATTAAGGGAAATTCCTCCTCATCCTGTTCCCAGCCCTTCCTTCTTAAAGAGGCTGTATCCCTCCACTGCAACCCTCCAGCCACGAGAGCCATCCCACCGCGCCGCTGCGATCCCAGCACGACTGCAGCCCTGCCGCTGCACACGGCTACCTGTCATGTTTACTCCCCATGCTGTGTGCCGTGGTGTAAATACACTGCAGAGAGCCAACCCAGCGTGCTGATCTCCCAGAGCTTCAGTGAAACAGCTTTACCTAAGCAATAAAATTGCTGTTTCTTCAATTTGCAAGGGAGCTGGGACTAGATGACCGTTAAAGGTCCCTTCCAACTCAAACGATTCTATGACTCTATGAATTTTTCAAGTTATTATTGGGAATCTCCCACATATCCAGCACAAGGTAAAACATGTTCTTCACAAAGACTCCACAGCAACTCAAAACGAGAGCCTGGTGGCAGTATGTGCACTCCGCATCAGCTTCAACGATAAGCAATCTCACTGCTGACCTAACTTTCTAGGCCATATACAAACACTAAGAGGTGGGTAAGGCCACATCAGGACAAAGATAAGTCTTGGAATGTTGGGGAGCTAATGATAAAAATAAAAAAGCAGCAATAATAAAGCTTATGAAACTAGTAAGCTGCTGCCAGATGCTGAACGATCTCAGCCAGGGCTTGCTCTGAGTCGCACTGTGACGGCTGAGCGGAACACAGCAGCTATCTTGGACTACACGTGCTCCCACGGTACAGAAACAGAAATCTGCTGCAGATGCTGCCAAAGAAAATGTTTCCTACTAAACTTTAAGATTTTTTTTTGTTTTCCTGCTGCATTTGTTCTTACCTGTACAACAGTCAACGCTAATGCTGACAAATGAACAAAACCACAGCTCTAAGAGCCAGCCAAAAGCATCTGCCCGCCCCAAGACCTACAGTCACTCAAATTCATCGTCAGTTAATCTCCACCGCAAGCATTTCTGAACGTCTCTAGTTGAAGCAGCACTCCATACCGAAGTGTTTGGGTGATGTGTCAAATCCCAAGCCTTACTGCCTTGAAGATGCTTCTCCTTTGCCAGTTCTATTTATCTCAACACACAAGCGCAGTTGTAAAGTTACGTGGATTATACTGAAACCGACGTGAAACGTTCTCCTACCTCCAGGCATAATCTGACCAACATCCTGCACAGTTAAAACAGACAACTTCTCTTCTGTATCCACTCTGATCACACCGTAACTCAGACAATTCATAGACAACACTGCTTTTCCTGGAGGAGGCCCACCCAGTTCTGGAGGCCTGAAAAACAGAAAGTCAGGCAGATTTGAATCAACAGCGCAATGGCGTTAGGGTCATCAAAAACGTCATTTTAACAGGGAAAGGCCAGTTCTTGCGCTAGAGAAAGCATTCCCTGGTATTTCAGACTTTTTTGTTTCAAGTTTTCTTGCAATTAATTTTCCCAAAAAAAGTACATTTTGATCAAGACCACTGCCAATGTGTGTGAACAGACACACCAACGTGTCTACTCATAACCAAACAGTTTGTTTTCTCAGCACCTCACCTGCTACCTCCAGAAACTGAATGCTATTTTCCAGGCCAGTTACAAAGATATTTTTTCCCTTTGGCCCCAAGACAATACATGTAAGTGATTAATCAAAACTTCTGCATCTGCTTCCTCCCCAAGGAAGCAAAAGTCTTGATTTCTGAGGCATTTTCTAAAGGTCCTTCAGCAAACTTGGTGAGGATAAGACTCCACTTTCCCAAAGAGCAAAATGCGGTAAGCTGACTACTTTTGGAAAATACTGAATTTTGAATAAGTCAATAAACAAATCCCCAGTTCCTTCAGCAAATGAGACACCTGCAAGCCTCAGACTTGCTCTGTCTAGATCTCTGAGCATCTTTATGTGAGTAGCTGACTTTTCTGACTATCATCTTAGCACCACAGACATTTCAGTAGTCAAGAAATATCTTCAGTCCTCAGAAAAAAAAGAGAGTTACCTGCGGATAGCAACAGTTAGTGCCTCTGAGGAACTAGCACAGGGGCAGATTACTTCTGGCCTCAAACCTCTGGATTGAAACACGTTCAGGAATGCATCACATGAAGATATTGACCCTAAAAAGAACAGTCACAGCATTGGAAACATTTTACCAAGTGCAGGAAAGCTTGATCTGCAGAATTTCAAAGCCTACGCTTCCCATAAGCTCAGCTGCACAGGTATGACTGCAGCCTTGCACAACAACTATGTGCTCTGCAACTGCCTCAAGGGCATCCCAGCCTGCTATTAGATCCTAGGTCTACAGAACAAAACAGTGGTTAACAACTAATGCACAGAATGAAATTCACAGTGGCACACTCTTCCTTCTGGCGGTGCTCCATGATTTAACATCACTGAGAGTCCTCCAGGGATGCAGTGAAGGTTTTCTCACTAAGCGTAACTGCTCCTGACAGTTCCTACAGCTCTGATATGGGTGCTGCATATTGAAGTCGCAGAACCAGAGCATTTAGAAATGAAAATCAAACGCTTCTGACAGATCTGCACTTCTGTCAGTGAACTCCACAGTTTAGCAGAAGCCACCACCGTATGACGGACAGAAAAAGGCAAGGCCCTACCACATACCGCAGTTAACAGATACCTTTCGTTTGAGTTAGGGCTGTGACTGCTCCAATTTTTACGGCCTTGCCCATGACTGAGATCAACTTTAGGGGAACACAGAGAAATCAGACACCCATCCCAACACACAGATTTTATCCACTAATTCAAAACTGGCATTAGGATCGACACCAGAAAGCCTGTGCCAAAAATTACGTTGCCAACTATTCATTATGTAATGAATAACGACATATTTCCTGCAGAAGTTTCTCCCCAGTCCTTAGCAAAGGCAGGCTGCTGTTTTGCTGAAGATGAACTGCTGTGCTCCTACAGCGCAGGTCCAGGGTTCCACGGCTGTTCCGGCTCAGAAAACACACCCATACTCACACGGGTTGGCTCCGTCTGCCACTATCAACATGCGCAAAGAGCTCAGGCTGACGTCCCTCTGATCCCTCTGAGCCAGAAGTGACCAGTGCATATCACGGGACTTCACCACTGCCACACGGGCTGAAAAGAGAAATCAGGGATGGCGTGTGTGCAGAAGAAAATAAAGACAAAAACCATGAAATTATGTGAACACACAAAAATACTTACACACGTTTATGAAGGAAATTACAAACTGCTACTATTTTACTACTGTGACGTGTGTATGCTCCATGTCTCCAGATGGACTCGGTTAGAGTTTAAATACTCACTATAAATTCAAGATGAGAAATACAGTCGTCTTTAAACATCTATCAGCAGAAGCCAAAGCTGCTCATCGCTCACCCTACCAGTACTTCTACCACTGCAACGCAGCGCTTGATTGCTGAAGCACAGCAGTGGCAAAGGCAGTCAGCTGGAGAAAACACCAGTGGCCTCCCACAGAGCAGACAGCTTACACAAACAGATTTTTCGCTGATGGTTTGAGGAAATATATTTTAAGGTTACCTTTGTAAGAGCAGACTTTCTGTATCCAGGAAAGTGGGTTAACTTTCATTAATGCATAGGGAATGCTGATGACGTGCATCCTGTTCATAACGCTCTGAGGAAAACATTCAAAAATAAAGTTTCAAGTGGCTCAAAGAACACAGAATGTACCAATACCTGTTAAAAAAACCAGAGCTACGGCATAACTCTTACATTTAACTATTAGTGAAAATTATCCGTACAGACAGTGGCACGTAAGCTGCATCTGTGCAGCTGGTTAGTGAAAAGGCAACACTCGATTCTTAATGACAGAAATCATGACGTGCCGCTGGGGAGGGTTTATGGCCTCATTCTGAAGCCAGAGCACTACCCCGAAGAGAAACTTCTGGCTGCAGTTCTTTTCATTCATTCAAATACTTACTGTAAGTACTCCATGCCAAAGGCCAGCGTCTCTTTTGAAGTCCAACACATTTGTCAGTGTTTCAGCTAAAAGCAAAGGAAAAACTATTAGGTTTCAGAAGCAGTTTTAGGAGATTCACATTTATGAATTCAGGGTATTTCTTAAAGCAACTACAAAACTTGCAACACATCTAAAAAATCAAAGCTTTGTTGCCCATCCCTGGATGTTTTCAAGGCCAGGCTGGATGGGCCCTGGGCAGTTTGATCTCCTGAGCTAGTGATTCTACATCCTCAAATATTTTTGACCTCCAGGGAAAGCGGACTGCACATAACTATGTTGGCTTGAGAAAGCAGTCAGCAGTTTCTCAGCTTCTTTTGATAGATTTTGTATTATACTGATAGGGAGGATCTGAAGAATGAGAAGGCATCTAAAGCTCACCCAAAGATCTTAAAGATAGTAAACATGAGTTTCAATCATAATTTTCCTGAATAACCAAAGCTATGAGGATCATGTTAAAGTTGTACCTAACTCACCTTCTGAGTAGCCACAAGCCTGAGTCAGTGCGTGACAGTGTGCCAGCATGGAAGCGTGAGACACAGTAATGCCCACTGTGCTGCCTTCTTTACTGGTTTTGTACTGAAAAGAGAATGTTTACGCATATATTAGTTTAACAGCAAAAGAAAGAAATTTACAGTAGTGAACTGAAAGGGTATTTTATCATAAAAGAGGTGAGCATTTCTTTTAAAAACTGAAAAGTGCCAGAAATGAGAACAGTGTAACAGCAGGTCAGCAGATCATACTGGATCACCTCAATGTAAGCGATCTCCGCACTGGCATCCCGTACTTGCGGATGCCAGTCCTTGGCTGGTTTTGCCAGATGCTTCCCATCAATCACAAACCAAATGAGACGAGGCCAACCTTCAAGTTAAAAAAAAAAAACAAAACACGTGTTACTGTCGGTACACTCCTCCAAATCTTTTTTAGTTTTCTTTCCTTCCCCTAGTGTTTTGGGATAACAACAAGAAGGCGTCTGCAGCACCACACTCCTGACAGGAAGAAGAAGGAGGACTAAGTGCTCCCTTGACAATAATGGCAGTTCTTAACCCAAAGAGGTGACTCAGCAATCACGGTATCCATTCTTTATCCCACAGTGGAATTTGAGTAGCTTGACAACGTACCTTTGAACGTAACCACCTCGCCCGTCTGAGCTTTAGGAAGGCCTTTCTGACAAGCATCAGTGGTTAGAGCCAGCGTTACTCCACAGCTGCCCAAAAGAAATCCAATCTGTTGGCTGCCAGCATCCTACAGAGAAACTACGTTATAGCAAACTTAAAAATAATCGAGAGTTAGCGCAGTTTACTGCAGCTTTTCCATGTTTCGAAAATATTAAGCCAGCTTGCATCATAGGGAAACAAAAGAGGTCAAAAGCCCTTTTAAGATAGCACTGAAATCTCTGCTCAAAATACAGGAAGTTTTGTTAGTGCCAGCTATGTCAGATTTAGCAGTAGATCTGGGAAGAAGTGGAAGGAAAGTAGTGGCCAAAGCCAAAATGGGTGTGCACTGTTTCCAGCCCTGCAGGGATGTTTGTTCTGGTAAAACACAGAGCTGCTTTGATGCTGTCTCTGAGTCCCGAGGCACTGAAGAGCAGAGCCTGTAGCCTTGCAGGTCTGTTTTACCTGCCTCTGTCCCCATTATCCAGCCTGGGAGTTGAAAACATCTCATTTCTGTGATATATCTTGAGAAATAATTTCACAAATCTTTTCAAAAATAACAAATGAAGACAATTTCTACAAGTATTCATCCCAAAATAGTTAACTTCTAAGGTTCATAGAATTTTGTCCCTTCTCTGAACTCTTTCCAAACACACAACACGCACTGCGGTCTCCCAGCTCCCAAGGAGCACAGCGACTCAGCTGATGCACCACACTGCTCTCAAAGGTGCAGGCGCAGGGGGATCCTCTGCAAGGTTTAGACACGCTCCACAAACCCCTCCCCCCATTTCCTTTATGGGGCCAGGCAATTTTTGGATACCTTTGCCTACCTTTCTTGTTAGTGGAACTTCTATCGGGACAGGGATAAGCTCTGCCAGGAGACATCCATAAAATGCCACCATAAACATAACTGGATCGCTATTAGGAAACACAAGAGCTACCTACAAGAAAACACATTAAAATAACGTGAAACGCTTTTTGTTGTCATTTGGGGGAGATTTTTTTTTTTTTTTTTTTAGCTTTGTGGGAAAAAATGGTCACAGCACTGCTCAGGTTCACAAACTAGGAACAGGAATAGAGAGAGTTGTGCTTACGGTATTACAGGTCACAGCACTACGTGTTCTTTAGCTAGAACTGTTCCTCACTGTCTGCTTAACCTACCCACGAAACCCCCAGACGAACCTACCCGGTCTCCAGGCTTCAGCAGTGGTTCATTCCTAGTGGTCAGCTTGTTTAGCAGGGTATATGCTAACTTCAAGCTCCGACTCCACAGCTTGCCTGAAGAGGGTGCAGAAATCAAAAAAGAGAGGCTAAAATCGCAACATCGACCTGCAAACGCCAACGCTTTATGGATGCACAAGTTGGTTGGATTAGAACAGAATCAGCAGTTTCATGAGCAAGTGCTGGGGAAAATCAAACTGTTTGGAATAAAAAGACAAATCGCAGGACCCAACTGCATCAAAACAAATGCTACTTTTTTATGGATATGCCCACACAGTGCAGGTGGCAGCCTGCAAACACAATGTAGAGCATGGCTTCTATTTAGGGTTTTTCTCTTTTTTTTTTAAACATACAACTCCAACTTCTAAACAATTTTGAAGTTCTTTAAGCTCAAAGTAGTGAAACCAATGCACCTGCTCAATTCCATCTCCCTTAAGCACATTTCAGCTGTAAGAATGCAAACAAAACTTTAAGTATTTCAACAGACTGCACGATCAGATGCAAGTAACATGCTACACTCAGCTGCCCTGGGGGACTCGATCACCTTCAAAAAACTCCATTAACTTTCAATTTTTTTTTCTATACACAACGAACTTTTGACTTGCATTTGAACATCAGTCTCAAAGGACCTGTCCTGAGCAGCATGTCGCTCCCAAACAAAGCCAATCGCTCCTCCCACAGTCAGCACCTACCATAGGTAAGGGTATAGATGGCCTTCCCAGTGGTATCCAGCGCAGTCAGACACGGGGCTTTTGGCTGCGTAGTTCCCCAGCGCTGCAGGGCAGCCAGCAGAGAAGGCGGCCAGTTGGTTACCACACCTAAGGGTTCACCTTTGAGTACATTCATCTGATTTCCTTCAGGCTTTGGTTGATTCGGGTCAGGCTGTTGCACTGAAACCAGAGGACAGTGAAGAGGGTGAAGAAGCTGGCCGCAGGAACAGAGCGTGAATCCTGAGCTCACTCTTTTTAATCTGCTGTGGGAAGATGCTATTTTCTGTTTGTTCTACTTAAATGAAAGCCTTCCCCACACCACGAAGCATTATCAGGAAGAATGGCTTCAGTGCCAACTGGACGTGCTCTCACCGCACCAAATTTTCAACAGGTGAGGAAGAACGATACTATGCTTCTGTAAAAGTAGCTCAAAAAACAAGTCAGCTGAAATGGTATGACTGAGTATTTTGGTTGATTTAAACAAAGGTTTTCCTGAAAAACCTTTAAGCGAAGGACTAGAACTGCAATCACTCCATATTTTAAAGCATCTGATAAAACAGTACAGGGAAGCTAGTAGCAGCTGCTGAAAACACAGCACTGAGAACTAAATTTTCTTTTAATGTTTCAGACTATGAACAGAAAAAAAGAATATTCTCCAAGATTAACTAATGCTGCTGGATGCAGTACGCACACAACATTGCATGGTGCGCTGTGTGTCTAACTTCTCTGAACCACTAAAATCATGAAACACTCCAGACTGCAAACAGACATGCATGCAGACAACGTTAACCTAATACATTCCAGTTATGAGGAAGGAATCTTTCTCATTTAAGTATATTTGGGCACTGAGTAGCCAAAAGACATCTTTTCAGAACAGGATGTGGGGGGCGTTCATAGAAAACAAGCTGGATGCAAGTCAGCAACGTGCCCCCAGAGCAGAGCCAAAGGCACCCAGGCTATTCAGTGAACAGGCAGGTAGCCAGCAGGGCAGAGAAGGAACTATTTCTGTTTGTGTTGGCACTCATGAACGCTTACACAAAGAGTGAAAATTTTACTTGAAAGAAAATTAACCTTCTAGCAGTTCTTCAAAATCATCAACAAAAAACTCTTTCAAAGGTGGGCGCTTTGGTCTTTTCAAGGTATTTAGAAGCTGCTGGATTTTAGAGGACACTCTGCTATTCACTGGGACACCTGCCAAACAGAAAAGATGTATTATTTACCATATATTAACAAACACACACTGAAATACATGCTTCCACATCGCTGACAACGTCACTCTAAGCTCAGCACAGATTTCAGGTGGAAGGGTCACTCAGAATGAGCAGCTTGTTTGGGAAAAAAATCTTTAAACAATAACAGTTTCAAATATGGATATATTTGCCTGTATTAGGCCTATGTAGGAAGGTTGTGGTAGCAGGGGGCTGCACAGGAGGACAGGCTCTGTGAGCAGAGCCCAGCACTGCCCCACGGCAGATCAGAACCAGCTCCACGTGGAGTGACCAGGGAGGAGTGGCACAGCGTTATGGGCTGCACTGCTGGGGCTGGGGGGATATAGGAGAGGGTGGATAGGGGTGGCGGGATGGCATTTTTAGTTTGCTTTTAGTTTCTCACTGCTCTAGTCTGTGGCAATAAGCAATAAAGTACATCCATCTCCCCATGCTGAGACTGTTTTGCCAGCTGGTAACTGGCGAGTGATCTCCCTGTGCTTAACTCAGCCCATGAGTCTTTTTTCATCATATTTTATCTCCCTGTTTCTCTAGGCAGCCAAAGTGAGAGAGCGGTGTGCAGGAGTTTAGCTAGCTGTCGGTGTGAAGCCATCACAGCCCCATAGAGCAATGCTGTTTCCCAGCAATCTGACTGACGCATACACGTTCTCCCACTTGAATCACACATGAATCTACATCTTATGTTCACTCAGTTCTGGAAACATGGAAATGCAATAAAGACAGCGTCACAGAAAATAAGCGAACCTTTCAACATTTTATACCACTAGCAAAAGTAATCACAACACAAAACCGTGTTGTATGTTGATCTACGTTTGTATAGGTGATATACTCATTCATAATTTAACAGCATTTAACAATATGTTTGTTTAAATTTCTGAAGCAATATAAATTTAAAATGTGAGATTCAAGGGCTTTAATTCTGTGTTATTATAGAACTATACTGAAACAGGGACATGGATCCCACTGGCTTCCTTGTGGAGGAACATGGGCAAGGCTGAACAGCTTCCTCTCCTTTTGCAGGCTGCCATATGCACCTATACGACCGCGTATGAGGAGGGGGCATGTCTCAAGTTCTGTTATCCACCTGCTCGTTCAGAAAAAGGGACAGAGATGGAGAGGTGGGAGGGCTATAACACAATCACCATCTGCAGTTTCCAAAATGCTGCTGTTGTAGCCTCTGGGAACTCCTCGGACTGATGCCACTTGCGGACGCTCGTGGTGCAGGTGTTCCACCAGGCCAGTGGTTACATCAGGAGGGGCTGAGTGGTTATCTGTAGACATGTGAAAAAGACACAGGCGATCATCAGTCACGCCAAGATTCAGCATACCCAAAGTTGCTTCTTACAGCATTCCTGCTGTTTCCTCACGTCTTCTGACAAAACTGTTTGCTTCAAACAAATCACAGCCAAAATCTTAAGGGGGGAATGGAAATCCCGCATGGAATTCAGAAAGGAACCACTGTGTTCTTCCCAGGGTGCAAGTGAGCAGCTCCAAATTCCAAAGTGACCCAAAGAAATTCTGACATAAGAGATGGTTCAAGGTGAAACCAAGGACACCCGTCACGAGTAAACAGCTCAAGTCTATAAACAGAGGTTGTCTCACCTCTCAGTAGAAATAGGGGCACCCAAACTCATCTACACCTTCCCCGTGGAACCAACCATGCTTTTGGGCACCACCGTTCACAACAGATAGAGCTTGGAGGTGCACCACGTTTTTGTGCTAGAAAAGAACACTGGGGAACATATTGTCATTCCGAAACTGCGACCTACTTTACAGAACGGTTTTGAATGCAATTACAGGTTAAGAAATTTACGTATTGGGAAGAGGTGATCACATAAGAATCACCTGAATAACTGATATCTAGAACTGGAGACCTGAAATATTCAGGATCCTAATGAGTAAAAATTGGATTGCAACAGGAAAAGCTTAGGAGCACAGTGCTGCACTGCGCTGGAAGGACTACATGGGGTCACCCAGCTCTCACCAGTGACACCCCCTGAAGAACTTCTGCATGGCACAAATTCTGCAGCGGGAACCCAAAGCCTAGGGAGAGACATAGGCTGTGCTGTGAAATAGTTATGTTGACCCACACTTTTTGAGGAAGTGATTAGCACTAAGATAACCATCACAGATTTCCAGTGCTCACATTGAGAGCACCAACACAGCTCCAAGCAGTTTTAGTGGGATCACCCGAAGAAAACATTAAATCCATTCTCATACTTTCCAGTCATCACTGCAATGACAAATCTTGTATGGGAGAGACCTGTCCTGCAGGTACTAAGCAGGTCCACAAATTTCTTTCAAGATACAAGAGGTACAAAGTATCACTTGATTTGACAAATGCTGGAGTTAAAACCAGTAACAAGAAATCATGGCAACTATGTGCAAAACTGATCCCTGTAGCAACTTCACAAGGTTTACAGAAAGCCCGTTTATTCAAAATAAACTGGAATGCTCTTGATACGCACTACACACCTTTTGATTTTTAAGTATATTAATTCCTAACTATACCAAAGTCCCAAAACACTGACTTCATATAGCATACAAATTAATTAGATAAAAGGAAACGGAATCAGATACAGCTGGACCCCGTACTGCAGTACGCTGTACATACACACTGTGTGTTTGTACGTATACACACTGTACGTGCAAACTCTGGAGGGATGATTAACGTGTAAAGTTTTCACTCACAGAATCACAGAACTGTAGGGGTTGGAAGGGACCTCAGGAGATCATCTAGTCCAACCACCCTGCAGAAGCAGGTTCCCTACAGCAGGTCACACAGGAAGGAGTCCAGGCGGGTCTTGAACACCTCCAGTGAAGGAGACCCCACAGCCTCTCTGGGCAGCATGTTCCAGTGCTCTGACACCCTCACAGTAAAGCAGTTTTTCCTTAAATTTGTATGGAACTTCCTGTGTTCCAGGTTTTGCCCAAGCCCCTCTCAGCCTCCTCTTCTCCAGGCTGAACAGCCCCAGGGCTCTCAGCCTTTCCTCACACAGGAGATGCTCCAGGCCCCTCCTCATCTTTGTGGCCCTCCACTGGACTCTCTCCAGAAGATCCCTGTTGTTCTTGACAACAGGAGGAGCCCAGACCTGGGCACAGAGCTCCAGATGTGGCCTCACCACAGACAGAGCAGAGGTGGGGGATCACCTCCCTCGACCTGCTGGGCGTTCTCCTTTTAATGCACCCCGGGATACCGTTGGCATTCTCAGCCACAAGGGCACACTGCCGGCTCATGGCCAACCTCTTGTCCACCAGGACACCCAGGTCCTTCTCCGCAGAGCTCCTTTCCAGCAGGTCAGCCCCCAGCCTGTACTGGTGCTTGCGGCTGTTCCTCCCCAGGTGCAGGACTCTGTGCTTGCCCTTGCTGAACCTCATCAGGTTCCTCTCTGCCCAGCTCTCAGCCTGTCCAGGTCTCGCTGAATGGCAGCACAGCCTCCTGGGGTGTCAGCCACTCCTCCCAGATCTGGATCGTCAGCAAACTTGCTGAGGGTAGACTCTACCCCTACATGCAGGTCATTGATGAAGATGTCGAACAAGACCGGACCCGGCACTGACCCCTGCAGAACTCCACTAGTAACAGGCCTCCAGCTGGATTCCATGCCAGAGATCACAACTCTCTGGGCTCTGCCAGTCAGCCAGTTCTCAGTCCACCTTACCATGCACTCATCTAGTCCATACCTTCTGAGCTTTGCTACAAGGCTGTAGTGAGAGACGGTGTCAAAAGCCTTGCTGAAGTCTAGGTAGATAACACCCCCTCATCTACCCAGCTGCTGATGGCTTCGCAGAAGGCTGCCAGATTGGCCAAGCATGATTTTCCCCTACTGAACCCATGCTGACTGCTCCTGATAACCTTCTTTTCTTCCAACTGCTTGGAGATGTTCTCAAGAATAAGTTGTTCCATCACCTTTCCAGGGACAGAGGTGAGGCTGAGTGGCCTGTAGTTGCCTGGATCCCTAGCCACCAGGCAAGGCTGGAGCTCTAGTGGGGCCCAGGTGGGCAACCACTACGATGCCCCTTCAGGCAAGGGCCCAAACAAGGTCTTGGCACCCCTCTATTCTTCTCTTTGCACTCAAGTCATGAAAATGAAGCAGAAATAAAACTCACACACCACCAAGAGCCAAAGCATGGCACGGGAGGTGAGTGACTGCTGCGGGCCAGTCACTACTCCAAGTGCACTCTGCACTTCCTCAGGAATTTATTTACAAGACATTTGCTTTACCCCCTCCTTGTGTGACGGACACAGAGCAAGGCAGTTTCTAACGACAGATCAACAGAGAGCTCTAAACCCCAAATCTTATTATCACTGCATTAGATTTTTTTTTTCTTGGGCTGTGGCATATGAAATATTCAATATTTTCAATTATTTTTCCTTCTCCTCCTCTGACACGAGGGTTCTCGAGTTGGACATAAAAATCTGCTCCAAACAGTTACACCCCACGGAGCAGTTTGGAGCTTATCCTCCTCTTTAACAGACTGGTGAACAGTAAGCAAATTAATGCTTGCTACTATATTAATTAAATACAGTTTTCATGCAGGTCTATGTCCCCAATCACAGAAGAGATTGCCAGGGGGGCTTATGAACATCTTCTCTGCGGTCTACAGCTACTGTGTCCTACACCATGCAGACAAATGGTCCTCCCTCACACTTAGGCCCTGAGAAGACAAAATTCCTTCTATATCTGTATCATCTAGAGATACTGTGACAAAGCACAGAAGGAAATGGTAAGTAGCCAAAAAAGTATCTGAAGAGACTTGTGACCTGGGGACTAGAGTTAATTGGATTTACACTGATGTAACAACTTTCAGTTACCCATTAGAAGACAGATTTAATAAAAGCAAAGGATAAATGCAGTAACCCGAGGAAAAAATGCGTAAGATACAACAGAGAAAATTAAAACCTAGGCATCAGACAGAAAGTGATCTCTACAGAAGAACATTATAATGACAATTGAAAAGCTTCAGAAAAGTCCTAACCTAAGCAGGAATTTGGGTTAGACACTGACTGCTGCATCTCATTCCATCTCTTGGAAACCACTCAACCAAAAAGGAAATTGAAGCTAAGTTTACTGAATTCCATTGGAACAGCAGTAAAACAAAGAGAGCACATCAACCCAGCCGCCACACAAAATCGATCCATACGCCACTATTTCCTTCTTGCATCTTCCTCTTCAATAAAATCTTCCAAACCCTGTTTCAAGCACACTTCATTCTTGCAGCCTCCTGTGAAACTGCTAACAGAGCAACCACACTTCAAACACCCAGCTCATATCCCTGCCTTCCAATTAAGAAAAGCGATTGCACTTTTCAGCCTTTTCAATGAACAGATTATGGATCAAAGATACTGATAAACCTTATTCCCTGGAGCTTTTCAGGAGCTAAAGTGCGAAATAATCCACAGATGCAGTGGTGACCTTCAAGAACACCTTGACACACCGCCATCCCTATTCATTTTAAATAAATAATTACACTAAAAGAATAAAAGGCCCAAAACAACAGGCAGATGTTGCCCTTGCTTTTATGGATTGAAGATAAATATCTTAAACAAGATGTATATTTCTACTTGACTTCATATTACACCATAACCTTGCACTTCCAACACTGCAGCCTATTGCTTG
Organism: Alectura lathami; assembly: GCA_013399715.1. Taxonomy (NCBI): domain Eukaryota; kingdom Metazoa; phylum Chordata; class Aves; order Galliformes; family Megapodiidae; genus Alectura; species Alectura lathami. The sequence goes on along the minus strand of VXAV01006874.1, from coordinate 36,837 downwards.
GGAATTTAGTACAAACTTATTCAAAATGCAAGCTGGAGAAGATGCTGCCAGGGAACAATCTGCTAAAGAGAAATTCTCCAAGACATGCAAACTGGGAATAGCAATTCTGCACACAAAGAATAGAATGTTTTAATAAAGCATAATATTTCAAATATGTAAGATGGCTTACATATAGCAAAAGTCAGAACGTTCACTGAGAAATGTTAAAAACTCTCATTTTATGCTCTAGGACACCAAAGGGCTCCTTTGCAAAAGTATTCTAGTGTTTATTGATAACCAAAAAACGTGCAATGTAAAAACAGAGTAAGCTTTCATATTCCTGTGAGCAAGGAAGTCTACAGACATGCTGATAAATTACGTGAACATGAAGAATGTCACCACTGAATGGCTACTGGACACGCATGAAGGATACAAAGACAGAAATGGAAACAGAAATTGATGGAATGTGGCAAGCAATTCAGAGGTGAGGAAAATTACTCAAATTCAGACATTATTATTCAAAAAGATATTAGATTTTACAAAGAAATTGCAAATTTGACCTAAATATTGTTAGTAGATCAGCTAAAATCAGCTGGAAGTAGATCAGCAGCCCTGGCCCTATGTACAGACTGTGGGGTGAGAGGCTGGAGAGCAGCTCTGCAGAAAGGGATCTGGGGGTTCTGGCTGACAGTAAGCTGAACACGAGCCAGCAGTGTGCCCCGGAGCCCAAAGGGGCCAACCCTGCCCTGCGGTGCCCCAGGCCCAGCGCTGCCAGCCGGGCGAGGGCAGGGATCGTCCCGCTCTGCTCTGCCTGCTGCGGCCTCACCTCGAGCGCTGGGGGCGGGCTGGGTGCCACGATGTAAGGAGGACATGGAGCTGTCAGAGAGTGCCCAAAGGAGGGCTACGGAGGTGGGGAAGGGTCTGGAGGGCGAGAGGTGCGAGGAGCGGCCGAGGCCCCTTGGTGTGCTGGGCCCAGAGCGGAGCAGGCTGAGGGGAGGCCTCACGGCTGGCGGCCTGCAGCTCCCTCCCAGGGCAGCGGAGGGGCAGGCGCTGAGCTCTGCTCTCTGGGGACAGCGACAGGGCCCGAGGGCACGGCACACGGAGCTGCCATGTCAGGGGAGGCTCAGGCTGGGGGTTAGGGAAAGGTCCTGCCCCAGAGGGCGGTGGGCACGGAACAGGCTCCCCAGGGCAGTGGGCCCGGCCCCGAGCTGCCGGAGCTCAGGGGGCGTTTGGACCCCGCTCTGAGACACGGGGGTTGGGTCTGGGGGGTGCTGTGTGGGGCCGGGGTTGGGCTCAATGGTCCCTGTGGGTCCCTTGCAACTTGCAAAATATCCTATGATTCTATGAGCTTTTCACAACCGCTGACCCACCTCCCTGACAGAAATTATAATTACACATTTATTTTCCATTGTTGAAATTTCAAACCATTCCACTGCATGCAGTTCAACATTTAGCTACGTAAATGCTAGGCTTTGATCTGTTATTAAGGCCTTCATTGTGCATACAATTTTCATGATCAAATACTCTGGATGGATAGGTCTTAAGAGGCTGG